>JAVQJZ010045704.1:0-20231 GCA_036025355.1 Leiopotherapon unicolor | reverse complement strand
TAATAGAGCTCATGTTGTAAAAAGTACTTTTGTACTTAACGTTTATAATGCAGGACTTTTACTTTTAGTAGAATATTATTAAATTATGTTATTGATCTTCAAAATTATGCAAATGTTTTGACATTTTTGACAACACAGATATTTGCTTTCTTTCTTGCTAAAAGTTGATGAGACCATTGATACCACTCTCATGTTTGCTTAACGTGAAGTTGGTGGTGAGTTTAGCTTTGCATAATTCATTTGTCAAGATAACACTTCCAGCAGATAATTCCCTGTTGATGCCACAGATTCACGTTTTCACGCTCCACCATCTGCCATCTGCTGTTTTGACCCGCTTCCTGTACCTGTAGGCTTTGTTATCAACCGTCTCTCCAAGTAAAGTTCCTCCGACTGAACCCGCTCTTTTGTTTCATCACAAACCACCCGTGACAATAACATGTTAATTTGTGCGCTTTAGAGGTGTTGCTGGGCAGCTTCGAACCTTTGAATAACTGTTTCCAGTGTCTGTTAAGCTAAATGCTTTCTGGTTTGAGCTTTATATGAGATCTTCCCATCATACATACTCACGCGTATGAAAACGAACACGCATATTTCCCAAAATATCTACTGATGCATCATATCGTGTTTGTTTAAAATAGAGTTAGACCAATTAAAAGTGTGGGGCATTATAGTACAAAACACTTAAAATACGCAGAATTAAAGTGTAGTAACAGCTAAAACAGTATATAATGATCAATATATAATACATACTAAATACAGTTGGTATGTTGAGAGGAACCGGGACACATTACATATCACTCCTTCTCCTTTTTGTTCCAGATACCAGGTCCAGCTCCACTCAGGACAGCTGACTCTGGCCCCCTTCAGGCGCCGGGGCTCCGGTGACGGCGAGCCGACGTCCTTGGTGCCCACGCCCATCGTGATTCACCTGTCAGACGGCGACACCAGCGTTCAGACGCCCCACGGCTCCGACACCTTCACCCTGATGACCCACAAGAATGAGTACCAGTGAGTGGGGATGACTGAGATGAATATCAGGGCCCAGTTTATTCTGTCTTTCTGTTCGGTTTTTAGTTTACAGCCTTGTAACTGTGTGTAATTTCAACCTTTATTTTTACTGTAGCAGTTACAACACAGCCTCAATTGAGCGATAGAGACATAAAAAAGAAGTTAATTAGCAGACTTATCTCTGCCGCTGAGAGAAGCTGAGTTTCTTTGATTCATTGAAGGTTTCGGGTGCCTGCATCGGATGAAACATCTGCCCCCGGGGGTGTCCAGAGGGAGAGAGATGCTTGGGTCCAGGCCATCCACAAGCTGTGCTCGGACTGGAAGAGGAAGTCGATGGGCGAACACTTCTTTGTGGGAACAAATGTCCTGAGAAACATCAGCATCGAAGAAGAGGCAGAAGACGCAGATCTCGAGTCGAGTGGAGGATTTGGTGGTGGAGGTACGAGCCTCAATTATCCTCCGGACAATATGAACGCAGATCCCTTTTCCGGCAGCGGAGATCATTTACCAGCCGGTGACACGAGTCGCAGTCATCCCTCGGATCACGCAAAGCCCGTCCCTAAACCTCGCAGCAATGGGAAAGCCGCTGCTCAGGTCGTGAGGCCCGACATTTTGCCCCCACCACCAAGATCCCCCGGTGGCGGTGTGGCCTTATCTTCACCCACCTCCCCACGGCCCTCCGACACTGCCCTCACGCCTCCAACCACCGTCCCAGAGTCTCTTAACTCTCTTGAACCAGGCTCTCCGGTGGTGAAAGTGCCTCCACCCCTGAGAATCCCAGCCCCCCCACCTTTACCCTTCAAAGCCAAGACGACTTCAAGAAAACCGCAAACCAAGGCTTTCCACTGGGACCTGGTCAGCCCAGAGAAGGTAAAACTGTCACTTGTCAGACAAAACTTCATCCATCAGAGGACACTTTTACCATTTGTTCACAGTTAAGTATAAAGCAGACAAAGGGGCTCATTAGTTTGAATTACGCATATTTAAATGCGGCGCTGTATTACTTTGGCGAATGCAGAAAGGTCAGTTTCAGCTTGGTTTCACTTCATTATTCTTCGCATTGCATCATTGTCGGGAATTATTCTTTGTTTAGTCTGTCAGTTATTCCTTCCCCGCCGCTGCTCCTTTGCAATGTTAACATTGATTTCCTCATAAAATGGAGTTGTCTCAGTGCTGAATTAATTTGTTTCTTGGCAGATTGCAAAATCATTTTGGAAACAAGAAAGCACCAGGAGGATTGAAATCGACACATCTCGCTTATACGAGCAATTTGCTGTTAAAGATCTGGGGACGTTCGGCGTGCCTGAGCCGAGTAATACCCTGCATATTATGCTCAACCAGAAGATTGCGCACAACTTCAGTGAGTAGCCCAACAATAAATACGTTTCTGAGTGTTGAGGTGAAGTGACGTATAAACATTGCATGCTGCAAAGGATCATTTTCAGCATTAGAGTAGATTTACATTAGATTTTCCCAGCAAAATAATAATTGATGATTTCCAAGTTGGAATGAAAAAGGCATTCCTCGAGGATTAAGTCAAATAAATGAGCTTTTTCCTTCAGAACTTGATGTAGTGGTGCGAAATAAACCAACCATTTCCATTTCCATCAACCACCAGAGGGAAGCACCACATAAAAAGAGCAACCAGGATCTTTGCAGGAGCAGCGATAATGTCAGGCTCTTTAATTTTCAAAAATTAGACTTTAATTACCCAATTAAGAGGGAGCTGATCTGAGAACTCTTTTAGCGAGGGCCTATAAATGCTGCCATTTTTCCTCTTCTGAAACGATAGCTGTGACTCTAATGAAGCCACGGCGGTTATAAAGCGGGCAGACGACAACGCTGCCTGTGCGCCTGCAGGGGGCAGTATGTCACCAAACCTGCAGCGCCACTGTGCAATCTGCAGAGCCATTGTGAAGTGGAACATATTCTGTATCTCATCTAATGGCTTTTCACTTTTGATTAACTGAGTGTACGTGGTTTGTATATTTCAAGACCTGAGCTGGAGACGGGGGGTAGGTGGGGGGGCTCCTCCACAAACACTGATACAGATGTGGTGGAGGTGGGTGGGCTGCTAAATGGAATCAGTGTGAGTGTTCGAACTGGGAACATAATTAGAGTTCACATGTTCATGAAATATGGATGGGACAGACCCGAGCGACAACGACAGCGATTTCCTGCCTTGATACAGAATACCCCGGCATTCGCAGTTTGTGCTCATCCCTGACCTGGAAACTTTGGTTGTGTCAGAGGCAGGAGCTGAGCGTTGACAGCCTGCAGGCAACCCGAGGCGATGCATCTTCCTGCTGCAAGCTTTAGAGAAATTTAGACATTTCAAGAACAAGGGAAACTCTGTTGTGCTGTCTCTCCTACTCTGGTCCCCTTAATGCCAATATGGAAAGTGGCATTACGGCAAGTGTTAAGATCCTTTACTTAAAGGTATTATCTCATCCAACTTAAAGTCACTCTCAGGCGCAGAATGAGCTAACACAATGGAGACTGAGCCTGTGGCCCGCTAATGAAATTCGCATCCGGGGTGGCGGCTGTAACAGAGAAATCACAAGCGGTTGCACAGTTAAGCTTCTGACAAGGCTTCTAACTCATCTGTGTGCAGCGGTGTGCTGTTTTTTCAGCCTCTGCTAGTGCTGTGTGTAGATGGTAACTACGGCCAAACAACTGAAGGAAAGGTCGACGGCTGCAGACAGTGAAACTTGAACTGAAACTGAAACGAGACCTGCAGTTCCTCATTATAATCAGAAGAGCAGGGGAACATTTTTCAGATGGCAGTTCAAAAATACTCCATTACAAGTTAAAGTCCAGCAGGTATTATTAGCAAAGTATACAAAAACCATCAAAACATCATATGAAAAATGGCTCCTGTGACATTCATACTGTTATATATCATGTTGTTGAATGATTATTGGATAGTTTAATCTAAACATGTACAATATGAAATGTAATTGTAACTAAAGCATCAATCAAAATGAAGGGAGTAAAAAGTGCAAGATTTTCCTGCATACTATTACATTTACTTGCACTATAAACAACAATTGATGAGAATAATCAGCAATTTTTGCTCGCTTAACATACTCTCATTGAAGCCACATAAGAAAGAAAAATCTCCATCTCTCTTTCTCTCTGTCGCTCTCTCGGCATCTCCCACACAGACACACTCACACATGCCCTCCCTGCGCCTGTTTGCATGTTTATCACCACAAACCTGCCTAAATTTGTGCTGTTTATTCAGCTCATATCTCATTCTTTGCCACACTATTTATTCATCTGATCCCCTTTTTTTTTTTTTTACAAATATAGCAACAGCTCAGCAGACAGTCAGACTACACCTCGATTAGATAATATAGCGAGCGTGTGATCAATAATTAACAATAGAGTAAGAACTGCTAATTAGCATCAGGCATGAAGCTCCGACTGTATCTGCTGTGACTTTAAAAACATTATGTTGTTTGCTGTTACACACTGAGGCAGATGGAGTTAGACAGCTTGAGCAGGTGGTTGTGTTACTGTTGTACTGCGGTTTTCAGTGGTTTCCTCTGGTGATCAACATGATCCTCGTGGGCAGGAGACAAAATCAGCTGCATCAAGAGTCCATAAGGACGATGCTGCATTCAAAGTGCTCTGCAGAAATACGAAAAAACATTCCACAACAAGATTATAGCTTGTACTGATTGTTTTTCTTTGGAAAAATGTGTACAAAGCTGATAAAAGACAGAGAAACAAATGTGTTCAGACGTCTGTAACACTGACCACCTCCTCTCTGCATGCAACCAAATCAGATGTGATGAGAAGAAATGTCATCACAGAGACGACTTCTGTCGAATGTCAGAGTAACCCGCCATGTCTGATGAGATCAGTAGCAACTATATACAAGTACCAATGCACAATGTAAATAAATACTCCAAAATCCTGCTTAAATAAACACAAATCATGCTGAATATTAAAAGTATGACAGTGCTTCTGCAGAAAAATGATTAATATTTTGGACTTTTTTGTAATGTAACTTAGGGAAAACAAGCCAATATAGTATTTTTTTATAAGCTCATCATCATTGTTATGTAAAAAATTAAACCAAAAAGTCGTCAAATAATTGCAGTGGACTTAAAAACCCAACATTTTCCCTCTCAAATGTTGTGGAGTCGAGCTAAAAAGCATAAAATGTAAATATTCTAGTCCAAAGAACAAGTACCCCAAAAGTGCACTGAAGTACGGTGCTTGAATAAATCTTTCCTCTGCTGGGTGAGATCCAGTGCGGTTTTGTATGATCATAATGCATTTCTGTTTAGACTGTGTCCAACTAATATGGTTATTTACCTTGAGAGCTGCTGCACGCTGACAGGAAATGTCGCACTCCTAATTAAAAGTACACCTGTGGCTTCCTGCGCCCAGCGGGATACGCTCTCTATCTCCATACTCTAATTTGCCAGGGCAGTGCCCAGTTTGTCTGAGTGCCAATTAACAAAGGGCTTGATTTGCTCTTGTGTGTTTTTCAGGCCAGGAGCCGAACCCTCGCTCTTGAGGACACTAGCGGCGCTCGGCATTATTCGGGCGTTTGATGTGGTGAATCCTCATTTGAAAAAGTGACACGAAAGCCTCTGTTGGTCCTGACGAGGGAATTACTGTCTCAGGTCTTTAATGTCAAGGATTTACGTGCTGATTGCAGCTTTGTACCTTCAAAATCGTTCTCATTTAACGTGATTATATTATTCACTTTGTCACGAGTACACTTTCAATCAGTTTGATTTGGATTCAGTGTCGGATACCATTTTGGAAATTTATGGGCATTTAAAGGAAAAGTCTTGCTGAGAGTATTATGAGAAGATCGATAAAACTCTTACATTCGCCTGAAGCTGGAGGCAGCATGATGAGTGGAACCAGCTGCCCCAGTTTGATGTGTAGGTAACAAAATCCACCTCCAACCGAGTCCAAAGCTCATTAAATAATCTATTATATGTTGTTTATAACTAACATGTAAAAATGACATTGATATAAAGATATAAAGAGTTTTGTGCTGGAACTATTTCCTGGCTGACGCATTTTCCCATTTTGGCTTTTAAGGCGATTAAACACAAGCAATGTGACGTGCTATTACTGTAAGTGAGCTTTAAAAGTGGATTTGGTTACCTGCAGATGTCCCTGTTTCTGCTCGTCGTGCTAAGCTAAGCTAACGTGTCCTCGCTGTAGCTTCACATTTATCAGACGGTGGTGTTGGTCTTCTCCTCCGACTCCTCACAAGAAATCTTATCTCACAAATGTCAACTTTTCCTTTTTCCTCCACGTCTTTCACAGTGTCTTCAAGGTTTGATATTAACTGGAAATAAATGTTTGCCTTGCCAACGTGCAACGCTGAAATATAAAGCTCCACTTCAGGAAAAGTTCGGACCGCAGGCTGACTGACAACCTCCAAACTTGATAAAAGAAAGTCGAGTGTGGCGGATTCAGATCGATGCCATCTCATTTTTTACATACATGTCTCAAACAAACTCTTAAAGCAGCCTCTTAATGAATGTTTCCCACAGCTCCTGAATTATGCAGAGGCATTTTCTGTAAAAACAAAAAAAACAAAAAAAAACACATCAGCTTTGACTTGATAGAATGCAAATTTGTGCATTTCCCTTAAGCATTTGGGGGAAAGTAATTAAGCAAAGGACCCTTTGTCTTCAGAATGCTTTTTGAGTCATTTCATCGCAGGATAAGAAGACTATCTGTCAAGAGAAAAGCTTTCATGTGCTATTGAGTGTGTTGACTTATTCTAATCTATTGTTCTTCTAGACATTTTCCTCAAAAGTTTCCCGGTGCAGCCGGGAGAGCTGAAGGACAAACTGTTCATCATTAATGAGGAAGATGGAGGCCTGTCTGATGAGCACATCACCTCTCTGAGGAGGTATGACGGCGTGCCAAAAAAGCGCTGATTTGTATTCATTCCTTACACCGTCGCAACTGAAGCTGAGAGGCGAATGACTTTTTGAGCTCGAGTCCGCGGGCGGGTTGATGTGTGTTTTCACCGGCAGAGACAAAAAAACCTAGGGAAGTGATCGGCTTAGCTAATCATCGGTGAGGGGTGTGAGCGCGTGGCGAGTAACTGGGGGAAACCGCTGCCACTTCATGTGAGGAAAACACACAGTTTGCACAGCGGTCGTTCACAGTGTACTAATACTAAAGAGCAGATGCCAGAACCTTTTACCAGAGCAGCTTACTAATAAAATTTTTATCTCTGGTTATTTGCGGAGATGGAAACTATTGACATACCCTCAGGAATATAAGTCTGAAAGCGGGGAAAATGCTCCCCGATTCTTACCTGCAGTTTACTCTGCTGACCTCCTGGAAGGCGGGAGTGATCTAATGTACTGTGTGGAGGATTTTATTTATTCTATGAAAACATAATATATATTTTAATGCTCTGTGGCGTAGGCCTGAGGAATACAATCTTGAAAGAACCACTCCCAACAGGAGCTGCAATATTAATGGCCCGGTGCAACTCCGGTGCCCCGCTCATGAAAAACTGAATGCCTTCGGTTTGAGGTCAGAATGCACAGAAATGACAGAAGGAGGAAGTCCAATTTAAGACAAGCAAGGGTCAGATTCAGTGCAAGCCGGTAAATGGCTGTTTCCATCAGCGTCTGGCTGCTTTATGGAAGCTGACGAGGACCATCAGCGCTGCTTGGCTTTTAATCACCCGCCTCTCTCCGGGCCACTGGAAATCAATGTACTGGCATCGGTTCAAGGGGAGGGAGCGAAGCAGCACGTGATGACACGAAGGTCAACACGGGACAGCGTGTGTCAAAGAAAAAGAAAAACTGTGATATACATTTTTAAAATCAATCTAAATGTCCACATGCACATGAACGGTTTCTTCTGTTGGTCAATATTTTGTACATATGCTTGTTTATTTAATTTTAAAGAAACCTATGGGACTGTTAAAATATGCAGACGAGGAACAAAACTACTGATTTTCATAGTTTTTATAGTTTACCTTATAATTAGTGTTTTTTCTGTGCAGTCTGTCAACCTTTAACGTAACACGCAAATAAATAAACTTTGGCATATATGTGAATAAAAAATGTTGTACTTTTAGATCATAAACACAAAAGTTGTAGAGCCCATACATTCAGTACATTTGCTGATTTTAAGTCCACATATGGTCGACTGCACATTTTCAACATGCACTTTATCCCCGTTGCAATAAAATATTCACTATGGCACCTACAGACAGCAGCTCTGGGGGGAAAGTTCCTACTCCTGAGGTTGTTTTTATCATTTTTTTCCCTTAAAGCGCTTTAATTAATGTTCTTATGATGACAGTGGGTGTAAAGACCATGTGCAGTTCCCGTCAGCTCAAAATAAATCTTAATCTTTTAAACTCATTACTTTGTCATTATAAGTCACAACTTTAATGTTTTGTTCACTCGTCGCTGATAAACTGTACGATATATGCTCAGCACCAAATAGAAACAGTTTGCGACTGACAAAGTGGAGCATTTAACAATGAAAGAGATGGTAGAGACCCAAAACAGAGCTAAAAGGAGAATGAATAATGGACTTATAATTATCAGGCGGCCACCAACACGACTTTAAAGTGAACGCCAACCTTTGTTCGTAACTGCTGGATGTTTAAACTACAAATATCTCTGCTCTGCCTCCAAATAGGCAAAAATGACAGCATGACTAAACAAGCAACATCTGAGTTTTTTAAAAAACGTCTCCAGATACTACTTATTGCAAATGGAAAATCTGTGTGGTTGATTAGATTTGATTGGCGGTGACCAAACAACCCAGCAGCTGTTAGTAGATCCTGAAACGCTGCTAAGTCAGTGCTCAAAAGTTTGTGACTTCACCTTTTTATAATTGAGATTCACCCACTTCAAACAAGTGAGAAGAGCATAAAAGAGATTAAAAAAAGAAATACAGTAATATCTCAGTGTAAAACAACCAAAACTTTTGCATAAAATTGTGTTTCGAAGTAAGATCCCATCACTCATAGTGAGAAACAGATTGAGAAACTACGTTTTCAGAGCCTCAAGGTGTTTCAAAAAGTAGCACAGCATCTAACGAGATGACTTATATTACATCTGTTTTCATGTTTAGGTACGTCCCCACCATGGATGATGTGGAAATGTACAAATCCCACAAAGGACCTGTGACTGAGCTGCATATTGTGGACCAGTACATGATGGAGGTATACTTTTTCCTTTTTTTACTTCCTTGCATTACTCTGAATAATAATAATAAAGCAGTTTTTCACCTGTGACACCGTGACACAAGCTCACTCTAATGCGGCACCTGCTCATGTAGCACTTTCTTTAGGAGGGCTTGTCGAGTCTTCATTCACCTGCCTCCTCATTCGCGCGCACTGTGGGTGTCATGACAGGCTCCGAGCATTCATCTGGTTATCACTTTCCAGCACGCCTGGCAGTCATCTGACCCGTGTGCGGTTAGCTGAAGGCTGCAGGTGGGGTAACTGATGAACGGCAGGATCAGCCCACAGTGCCTTTCAGGAATATCTGACACCAGACATAAGGGATTTTATATGCAAGAGACCGGGTGGCATCATCTATGGAAACATCATGGAGGCACATGTGGTCGACTGCCGTCCGCCCGAACGCTTTGCAATAGACATAAAACATTATCAGCGCGCTTTATTGTAGGGAACTGAAGTATTGCACTTAATAGGAAGTGAAAAAGCATCAGTTTAAACTCTGAAGATTAGAGGTGATCGCTCACTCCTTTGCAGTTTCTTTTTTTCCCTAAATCTAATGTTCTGCAATTCTCAGTCATTCCAGACATTCTGCCCCTAAAACCCATTTAATTATTAAACTAAATGAAAGGGCTGACGCATTCTTTATGAATCATCGCAATTTCACAATTTTTAGCATCGTTATTAGTTAGTCAAATGCGTCTCCCTTGTGTCACACACACCAATCCACAATGAAAAACCTGAACAAATTTGTGAAAGATTGCCAAGAAACTTTCGTGCTTTCCAGAGGATGAATCGTGCAGACACTGATGATCCTCGCTGTCATGAAGTTTATAATGTTTTCAACAACTACCGGATGATTGCCATGAAATTTGGTTCACATATTAAGCTGTCCCTCAATAACCTTGTGATCCTGACTTTTCATTATCAAGCACTTTCATCAAGCCAATTTCTTTATTTTTTTAATGTCCACTACTTTGATTCATAGCAGAATAACCTCTAAACAAGTGGCATTGCCACGAGGGTCAGCTGTACTTTGTGTTTTTGCTAATGCTAGGATGCTGACAAACTAAGATCATGAGAAATATCATACACGCATGTTTTCCTTTAGGTCGGATGTCACAAGGAAGGACACAAAAGTGGCATCTGATTTTTTTAAAGCCATAAAAGAAAACTATCAATATATTAGCGTTGAAGCACTGACCTTTTCCCTGAAGATGAAACCTAATCATGCTTTACAGGCTATCATTTTGTATGAGGTCTTTGTATGTTCTTTAATCATGTCGGGCTTTCGCCAGAATCTAAAATCGTGTTTTACAACAAAAGGATGCTTGTTTTTTTCCGCCTCGGCTCTGAGTGTTTCTGATTGTCGGTCTGAGAGAAAAGTCAGCAACACACCTGTGAATGTGATTACTTTAAACTCAGACACTAATGTGTGAACACAGTTTTAGCCCAGGAGGAATTACATTACGGCGGTGTTACCTTGGCGGGGAATCAGCGCGATCTGTTCACCTCCCATTAGAAATTTAAAATGTGTCAGAAAATGTGACAAGATGAAGAGCGCGGCGCCGGAGAGTGGGGAGGATGACACATTCTGGGGCGTTTATTTTGGATATAGCCAAATGATTACATGCCCTTGATTTCCAGCGCTAATCCTAATATCGTTGCTGAACCATCAGTCAGTGCAAGTGCCCTTTTGGCTTTTGGGAGATGGTACCTGAGCGCGAGCGAGCCGGTCTGACAATGTGGAGTGATTTATTAGAGGTTAGCGCAGACTCAAAGGTCGACTAGGCAGCTCAGCCAATCGTTTCAAGGTGTCAAGCCTTCAGTTTCTCTATTAAATCAGCCCCGCCGACAGGCCCGCAGCGCTCTTTTGCCAGAGGTAATCTCGACAAAGTGCGAGAGCGTGTGAGAACAAGCCGCAGCCCTCCTCGCTGCAGCGTCTCCCCGCAGCACTGCTTTTTAGATCATCCTGAATAATCACATGGAAATGGGTTGTGTGATGATGTGATAATTGCTCTCTCTTCTGTATGCACACAGCTTATTACACCCCCCCCCCCCCCCTCCCCCTCTCTCTCTGTAGATGTGCAGCATCCCCTACCTGAGCACACAACTCGACCTGCTGCTGACTCTCAGAGAGCTCCCCATCGGCATCAGCGACCTGCAGCCTGTGAGTTTACTCGGTCACCTACAGAGTCGAATCAAAGGTCGAATCTGATGTTTTTTTAAAAAGTTTGTCCTGCTCCTGCAAAGCTGAAAAACCTGGGCATGCTGTGAAACATGAGCATGCAAATGTATTCTGTAATGCAAATGCTAATGTTCAGATACATCCCGGCTGTAGACACAAATGAAAAGACCATCTGGGGACAGGCTGACATTAATACATGAAAGCTTTTTTCCCCTCCAGTTTGAGCCTTACGCTTGAAGTGGTGGGTGAAGTAGTTTCTATTCTATTTGCTGGACGGTTAAGAGTCTCGAAAACAGAAAGGCATGAGAGGCACTTTAAGAGACGTCTCTGCGTTTGACGGAGACGGGTCTTAATCAAATCAAGTTCCATTTTTCTGTAGGTGGCGTAAAACATGCAACGTTTTTATCTTTATCAGAAACCCGATGAAAATCCACTTTGGGGTTTTTACCAAGGGAGAGCTGCAAATTTAACTTAATTCAGCCAACTTCTCCTCACAGACTCTTAAATGAATATAGGTGGAATTAAATAAAAAAAATAAAAAAATACAGAAAGTTTAAATTTAGACATATATGTTTTTTTTAACACCTTCCTAACCCTTACACATACAGACCGATGTTTTGTATGTCGACATTTCAGGTTCATCATTAGTCACACTAATCGTTAACACTCTTATAGAGGATTGCTGTTTATTGGCATTGGAGACTGCAGGGTGTGAAGATATTGCAGTCAGACGAGAATACCTCCCGGCTCCTCTGTTCTTTTTTTTTTTTTTTTTTCCCTGTGTTTTTTTTTTTTTTATGTTATTCTCTCGAGCTTCTGTTCCTTTCAGCATCAGTGCTTCAGTCCTAATCTCTTGTCTGCTGACTGTCTGAGAATGAGGAGAAACAATGGATAAGAATGATGGCACTGTAATCCATTGACTGTGACAGCAATTTTTCTTTGTCTAAAACACAAAGGCAAACATATCGCTCGCCGGCGAGATGACTCGACAAGAAAGATTAGCGATTTCATTAAGTTTCAATTTTCTCTTGGTTTCTTTCTTTCTGATGTTGTTTCTCTTTCTCCTGCGTCTTAACTTTATTTATTAAAACAATAAAGGTCATTTTTCGATCAGACTTTGATATTTGGGCGCAGGTATTGTGACAACACGCGGGCGGCTCTCTAATCTCACAGTCCGCAGAGTAATGTGTCACTGTCTCACAATACAAGGCGTCCACACGTGGAGAGGTTAGCGTCCTCTCTGTTGCTCTAAATCCTTCAATTCTCTGACACGACAGACTCCTCAAAGCCCCAAACATTAAGGAGGATTTACACGCCACCTGACAGACGGGGCTCGAGGAGAAACGTCGCCACGTGGGGGGCGCTTCTCACTTACAATGTACTCGTTGGTGCTAAGTTTCACCTTGCAGTGACAGGTTTTGCTTTCTTTCTTTTTTTTTTCTTGTACTTCGTTGTGGACCCGGCTCCTTCTTTAAACTGTTTGCTGTGCTCTCTCTGAAGCCGTCTCCAAATATAAATAAGAGAGGCAAAGACACAGAACCGAAGCCAGTGATGCAGTAGACAGGAAGAGCTCTGGACAGGGAGGCATCCCCTGAAGTGGTGATGTACTGAATGGTAAAAACCAAATGTTATTTTTTTTAACAGTTTCCTTCTTTGCACCTCCTTTTTCTAATTAAAGTCATGATGAGACAGACGTTGGAGCATCCGTGGCTCCTGTAATGTGACATGTCTCCGAGTGAAATGGAAAAAAACGCGTCAGGCGTGTTGTCACGAGAGGGATTTGAATCAAATATCAGTCTTCCAAAGGCTTGAACACTAACTGTTTAGTTTGGCAAATTCACTTCCCCAGATAAAGACCAGCGTGCAGCCGCGCACCGCCGCTTTCCTGTGGAAGCCATCCAAGCCATCGTGCTGTAGGGAGAGACGGCCCCTCCACCCACCAGCTCCCCCACCCACAATGTTAGATGAGGAGGTGGAGAACGAGGGAGAAATTAATAAATCACAGCACAACCGTGCTCTTTCTGGAAAGTAAACAAATCGCCTGCCAACTGAAATTTCACACACTTCCACCTCTGTTGTTGCTCTGCTAGTTAAAACCGTGCATCGTTATGACCGGCGAGCTAAAGCTTTACGTTAACTAGTCGCCTGAAATCACATTTGGTTGGATAAATTTATGGACAGGCCCTCGATTTAAAGATGAGTCATCCAACATACTTTTACAGGAAGAGAAAAGAGAGCTATTCTGATATGGAATATTAAAAGATAATCATAAAGAACTACTGTTAGATGCCTTTTTGAATGCATTTTCAAAACATCATGCCTATAAAATGTTCAATAATACTTGCATAATGTACTATTTCTATATAAAGTATTATCAAACAATTAAAAAGTAAAAAAGGAGCAGCTTACGAGCTGAGCTGTTTTCTACAAACTACAGTACTTTGCCATGGTGGTGCAGATGGTCCTGTGCACAGCCAGTCGATTTAATGTAGCTGGATATCTGCTTTCTCTTCTGTGTAATTGAGGCCGTCCCACTGGTAGCTTTTTGGGAAGTTATTCTTAAAACAGGAGCATATGGTGGGGGTGTTGTTGCCGGCTGGCGTGGACCTTACTTGGAGGAGCTAACTCTTTGTCAAGGACTACGATTCCCACTGCATCGACTCCCTCTTCCTGCAGCACACCGTTGGCAAACCCTTAAAAAAAAATCCCACTTTGGTTTCCTTTTCCCAGTTCAGTACGATTCCTATCCATATTCAACAGGATCTGCTCAGAACTGGTGAAACAGGGAAACTGTGAGATATTCTAGGGGGATATTTGTACTTGACACAATTGCATACCAAATAATAATCTTTCCAAACAACAAGGCCCTGATTATTCAATACATGAGGTCAGATAAGGTGTTGCTAGATGGCTGTTTACAATGTAAAATACTGAAGCCTTGAGTTATTTTTGTCTCCTCTTTGTCAGCCCCCAAAACATGCTCCAGCCCTTTTCCACTTAAGTTTCGCTGCGTCTGTGTGGAGAAATGAATCCTGGAGCCTGCAGGAGGCTGCATTACAAGAAGAAAATGACTTTGCTCTGTGCCCCTGTGTTTGTCTTCCAGCTGATTAACCAGAAGATCAGAATGTGCACGCAGCTGAACAACAGCAGGTCATTTGTTTCCGTGCTGGAGTACCTCCTCGCCATTGGCAATTACCTCAACGAGAGCGCCAAAAGGGAAAAGGCCAAGGGATTCCGCCTCTCCTCCTTAACTAAAGTACGACTCCGCCGCTGTTGCCTGACCTTTGATTGAGTTGCAGCGCAAGGCTAATAAGACTACTCATTGATATACACAGCAGGGCTCCTCTGCATCTTCGCTTCAACTTTTCTGTCTCCCTCGCGCTCCCCCGAGTCGCTCAGGTTCGCTCGGGTCTTTGGCGCGATCCTTCTGACAGATGTCTGATTGTGTCGCAGCTCGCCGTCGCAGGAGAAATGAAACTGTGCACGGAGCGCAGGCCGTTAGTGGACAACTGAAATGTGAATCATCATTATCCACAGTCAGTCACTTTAAATCAAAATGTCAGAGCCTGTTTTCTGGTTTATTTAAAGGAAGAGTTTTAGGCCAATTCGCTTTCTAGCCAAAAAGTCGATGAGAAGATCGGACAGGTTATCTTAGTTTAGCATAAGCTTTGTGCGAAGGTCACATCATCCACTGAGCAAAATTTCTAAAGCCTATTTATTCCAAAAGTATGAAAATAAAAGGAGCAACTTCCTGACTTCCTGGTTTGTTGTGCAAAGGAAACAACATTGCGTTAGTTTATGAACTTCAGATGTCCTGCTTGGTTGATTTAGTTACTTCTGGACAGATCCAAACAAGCTGTTTCACTCTTTGTGCTGAGATAAGCAAACTTCTTATTTAGTGCTCAGACACGAGAGTGGCATCAGTCCTCTTATTTAACTCAGCAAGTGAGAGAATAAACGTATTCCCCAAAACATTGAACTGCTCCTTTTAATGTTCGACAGTTGCTGGACATGCAGGTTTAAGTGCAGTCTGGGGTTTGTTAGAATATTTTGTGCCGTCCTCCGAATTTAGTTTGAACCACTCTTTTGTGCCGGTCCCTCTGCTGGGAAGCTTTAAGGGGCAGCGCTCTTGGCACAGAGGTAAAACTTTCTCTGCTCCATTTAATGAAGCCGAGGCCCCCGCGTTCCCTCAGAGGTGTTTCCAGGTCTAATTGAGGATAGTAAACTGTTGCAGCCTCAGACAGACTCTCGTCAAATTAATTGCTTCGGAGGAAAAAAATGCATTGAAGTTATCTCAGATCTTTTTCTCCTTCTTGTTTTCTTGTGCTCGTCAATACACAGTGCATCGTATGTATGTATTCCTCAAAGGCCTCCTTTTCCTCCTTAAATTGGTATAAACAACACGACTATAAAAAGACCATGAGCGGGATTAGAGAGGTCCCTCTTGCATTTCAATCATGTGGCCCCATCAAGCGCAACACGTCTTGAATCAGAGAAACATCATTAACATTTTGCACAGATACGTGGACGCGGTCACAGATGCTGCCGTTACTGTTAGCGCCGCTCTGACGATGAATTATGAGTAATAATCAAATAAAACACACATGCTATACATACAGAAGAATTGTTTAGTTATTTTTATAGATTATTTGCACTGGAATTACCACAAAGTTGTTTCAAGCAGAGAATTCAAGGTAAACCTTTGTTGTACGTATAAACACACACACAATCAGTGTGTGACAGAAAAGTAAAATGCCAGCATGTGTAAACAGAATCTATACACTGCCATTCAATCCTTTACTCGGCCTTCAGTCAGAAACCTGCAACAGCGAGTGTAGATATGAAAGTTCCTGTCTGCTTTGTTTCCTTTGTGTTGTAAGTCCTTGTTGCTGTGTGGCAGGGGAGGGCAGATTAGCACAGGCCGAGCCCTTTTTTTTCTTTTTTTTCACTCTGTGTGTTTCCTCCATCTCCAGCTCTCGCAGCTCCGTGGGAGAGACAGGAAGTTCACCTTGCTGAATGCCCTTGTGGAGCAGATCATGTTGCACGAGCCGTGCTTGGCCACTTTTACTCAGGAGCTGGCAGAATTTGAAACTGTCCCAGGAGGTATTCGCTTATCAAGATCTGATCAAAGCTGAAAAAAAAGGTTGAATTGCGGTCTGTTGAGTGAAATGTGTGTTTCTTTTCTCTTTTGGATAGCATCCATCAAAGGCCTGACCGCAGAGGTAGATGGTGAGTAGATCACATTTTACTACTGCGTCCAAAGACTGTTGTTCTCAGATTTGCTGAGATCGTTGTAATAGTGGCCTTTTTTTGTGCCAATGCAAGGTATTTGTGAGGAAGTGTGATAGTAACATTTACTAGATCTCCCTATAATTTTAGCTCCGCTATACTTTTGTGTACCACCATGATCTCATTGTCTGGGGAACATAGGGGCTCAATCCAATATATTGTCTATATGATGACTTACAAACAGTTGCCACAAGCACAAATACGGCAGCCCGCCGGATCACACAGGAGACAGCATCTGATTTAAAGCAGCTATTTGCTTCAGTGGTCAAATATGATGGATGGTAACCAAGGTGTGTGTGTGTGTGTTGCTTCAGTCCTGAAGAATGAACTGCAGAAAGTCATTCAGTATAAAAAAACTTCCAAGAAGAGAAATGTTGGAGCTCAACACCCGAACTTCACCAAAGACCTGAAGGTGGAGTAGTAAATCTTGTGTTTATCATTTATTTACGCCTTCATTTAAAGGTACAGCGTGCCTTTTTTCCATTCATTGTTTCTTGTATAAATTAATTTGAAACTGCTGTGTTTCAGTGAAATAGTGGTTTTGTTTTCTCTTTTTTATTATCACATTGTCGCCTTTTAGGGAGTATTGATGCCACAAGGGATGTAAACAAGAGAAATTTGAGTATCACACGCAGACCTCAGACGCCGTTACTGCACTCTTAAGAGTCAATGCAGAGTTTAACCCCGACGAGATGACAGTAAAAGTTTGAGCGATGATGGACTAAACAAAGGGACAAACTCACCAGCAGCTTCTTGTGCTTTCTCTCTCTCTCTGTACCCCAGATGGCAATTGAAAAATACGACACGGATCTCTCGGCGCTGACGAAGACGTGCGAGGAGATGAAGAAACTATACTCTGTCATACTGGTAATCCTTGAGTTATTATTTCAATATCTCTTTTGTACAGCTGCTGAGATGGATTGCCTTCCGTTCCAGCGGCGTCTAGATGGCCCTCTTCAATTATTTGTCATCGTATCTCTGCGCCCTACACTGGGAGATTACACATATTTCCCAGCAAGGTTACTTCTTTTCCTCTTAGGTGTCCTTTAGGGCTTCCACAAGGGCGCGATGCATCTGATGCACAGCGTATAGCTTTGGCCTCTACATCAATTATCGGCAAGCACGGCTGATTTGCAGCTTTTGAAAAATAACACACTTACTCTTTTTGCAGGATTAGCGAGTTCATCCTGACCCTTAATGTGTGATGTCGATGAATGGTCTGAAAAATGAAAAGCTGTTAGGGCGCACATGGTTGGTTTCTGATGTGTGTTTTTTAAAGCAACTCCACAAAGATTGATCGCTTTTATGTGTGAAAAGTAGTTCCTCTCTGACTTCTCATTTTAAATATATCGACAGCGCGTTACAGTCCGTTCATTCACACTCTGAGCTATTCATGATTTAACTTCTCTGCGATGCTGACTGGACTCTCCGAGAGCAGAAATGATGATGTTCTTTCACGAGTTTGTCTGAGAACAGCACCTGCCTTTAAGCGTTCATCATCAGCCATAAAGAAAATCCCTCTGTCACACACATCATCAGATTTATTGGAGATCTTCGGTCCTTGTGTATTCTTTTATATCGCATGGTCTATAAAGGAGGACATTTTCTGTGCTCACTAACCCAGTTAGATTAGGTTTATAAAGCTCAAGCCTACTTTTGACATCTTAACAGGTGCTATGTCTTTTTTTTTTTTGTACATAGCTCCCACCAAAAAACAATCAATACAAAAGTGCCGCCTGTTTTCTCACCTTTCCCATATCTCTGTGGACAATCCATCATCGCACAGAGTCCACTTACCCTTCCTGCTGTGTTTGAGCGCTGAGATATTATAGCGTGAGCTGGGAGCTTTAGGCCTGGTAGGGAATTGTGTTATATTAGGCCCATAATTAGATTCCTGTGCACTGCAAACTTTTTTTTTTCCTCCCCAAAACTTGCACATGAGTAAGAAAAGGCAAAAGCTATAAAGTGAGTGTAGATTCAGTCACGGCCTCTGTTTTCACAGCCAATGTAAACCTTGAACTCTTTATTTGCATCTCTTCCTTTATGACTGGTGGAGATTTAATAAGAGGCGATGTAATGGATTTTAACCTAGGTAAAGAAACAGTTTGATGTGATAATGCTATGACAATACTTTCAGATCAGGTGTGAGATTTTTCTTGCATCACAGCAGTGTCACAGAGAGACCAAACATTAAGACAAAAAAAGGCAAACATATGTGCATTTAACATAACGATGCACACAAGACCACAACAAGACTGTATTCAGGGATCTACAACGTGCAGATCTCATTTTAGGACTAACTGCTGTACAAAAGAGCGCTTCAGTGTTGAATGGTGGAGCCTCGTAACTCCAGTGTGGTTTGATGGTAAAAATTTGTATTCACTGTTGAAGACATGGCTTTGGGTGTTTGTGAGAATTCAAAGAGTTTCTCGAGGGACTGAACTGCAACCTTTGAGCAGATTTTCATTTGGTGGAGCAGTTTTGACTTTAAAGTGGTGGACAAACACTTGAATTTGTGTAAAATAACAGTTATGTAGAACACGCCTAATCACAAAGGTAAAAAACAACAGAAGAATTTGTTTGCTCATCCCAGAAGACCTTAGGCGGCAGAGAAATTATATTCTTTGTTTTGTCTTTTTGCAGACAAATTCATGTGATGCTCGACTTTCTTCATTTTGAATAACATTAGCGCCTCTCTGGTTTTAGCCAGCCAGTGTTAGCTCAAAGAAAATCACTAAAGTCACACCTTACAAAGAAAAAGTTTGGGACGTACACTCCCCTCCAAAAGTACCAGAACAGTGAGGCCAGTTCCTGTTTTTTTTTGCTGTATACAAGATGACTATGAGATCAAGCTTTTATTTCCAGGTATTCACATCTGAGCAAAAGTATTGCAACATGTGACTGGAAAGGATCTGCTCACCATCACAAACATACAGTGGAGGTAAAGCAGTGAAAGCCTGGAAAAGCATCGCAAAAGATTGAAAGTTTGGTGATGTCAGTGGCTTGATGCAATTACTGCAAGCAACTAAATATTAACTCTTATTCACTTTAATCTATTCCAGGTCTATCTGCTCCAACACTTTTTCCCACCTAAAATGTGGTTTTCTGCTACCAATCATGCTATTATGCTATTAATTCCTGGAAATAAAAGCTGAAATGTTGATCTCTCAGCTCATATTCATCTTTTGATGTCAAACCCAAATGTTCTCTGTCTACAGCAAAAATACAGAAATTGGCCTCACTCTTCTAATACTTTTGGAGGGGAGTGTAAATAACATTTTTACATTTTTGTCCAGATGAATCAACGTATAACGTGTTAATTGGAGAGATTTGAAAGTGGTGGGATTATTCTTTTTTTTTTTCTTTACCATTGGACTGAACCTGGCTAGCTTTTTTCTCGTGTTTTCACCCTTTCAACTATTAATCTGAGCTAACTGGCTGTTGGCTGTAGCTGCATATTATATTGAGATAAACATGAGCAATATTGATCTTCTTGTCTAACTCTTGGCAAGAAAACAAATACAGTAGAAGATGGCA
>JAVQJZ010045660.1:0-17779 GCA_036025355.1 Leiopotherapon unicolor | reverse complement strand
GAAGTAGCTCAACTACCTTCTATACATGTGATTCATCGTATTTGAGTTTAATAAGACTGTTACTTATTTATTAAAACTTTTTTTCAATTTCTAGCAACACATTTTAACTTAAATCTCTTATCTACATTTTAATTTGCATGCCCGATGAACAACATCGGATTTTCAAATTTCAGTTTCTGGAGACCATTTATTTAATGCTGATCAGCAGTAATAATGCAAAGTCTGGACAGCACAGAGGGAATATTTGTGGTTCCTGTGTTTTTCCCTTCATTGTATACTCTGCTGTATAGCAGAGCTCCAACCTGCAGTCTGGCTGGTCTCCATCAATAATTCACAGTGCAATAACTCAGCCAGGCCCATCGCCTCAACTCTGAGTGACAGGGAGAGGAGAGGAGTGGAGAGGAAGGGGAGCACGATTAGAACAAAAATTAAAATAAAAGATCCACAATACCGATTTTTATGGAAAAATACACCTCATTATGCAGAGGAGGACTTATATACTGTACATTGAAAACAATCTCAGTTTATTCTCTCAGGAGTCAATTTTTAGCTCACCAAGCAATATAACTTCCATCCATCCATCCATTTTCTAACCCGCTTCATCCTGCACTCAGGGTCACGGGGGTGCTGGAGCCTCCCAGCTGTCTTAGGGCGAAGGCGGGGTTACACCCTGGACTGGTCACCAGTCAGTCACAGGGCCACATAGAAGATAAACAACCATTCGCACTCACATTCACACACTACGGACAATTTAGAGTTGCCAATTCACCTAATGCATGTCTTTGGATGGTGGGAGGAAGCCGTAGTACCCGGAGAGAACCCACGCAGACACAGGGAGAACATGCAAACTCCACACAGAAGGGCCTGCCTCAACCGGGAGTCGAACCCAGAACCTCTTGCTGTGAGGCGACAGTGCTAACCACTGCACCACTGTGCCGCCCGCAATATAACTTCTGACACTAAATTAACTGTTGTATTATTCATAACAATCACACTAAGATGCACCGCCCCACCTTAGTGTTTACTCGTGGTGTATTAATGAATCTCCTCTCCTGTGTCAGAACTGGGAGAAATCAGGAACGTGACAACCAATCAGCCATCTCTAGAGCTGGACGGTTTGGAGAAGTACACCAACTACAGCATTCAGGTTTTAGCCTTCACCAACGCTGGAGATGGTGTCCGCAGTGAACAGATCTACGTCCGCACTAAAGAGGATGGTATGATACAAGAGAAACAACACATTTATATGTATGTTCAGCCCACAGTAAATCAAAACAAAAAAAAGTACAAAAACAATACATGCATACATCATATAGTGTATTTCAGTGTGGTATATACATACAGCAACACATGCTAAAACTACAAATGCACAGATATTCAGTGTGTTAATCTTTGCACCTCCAAATCCTACACTGCTCTCTTCTTTTCAGTTCCTGGTCCTCCAGCGGGGGTTAAGGCTGCAGCCTCCAGCAGCTCTGTGGTGTTTGTCTCCTGGCTGCCTCCACTCAAACTCAACGGCATCATCAGGAAATACATCGTCTTCTGCTCTAACCTGCATCCGATGGTAATAGCATTTGTATACCAAAAGACTTCCAACATAAAAACAGGGCAGAATCGCGGGATATCTACCTAGCACACATGAAGCTTTGAATCAAACCATCTGTATGTTGTGGTTAAACGTCACTGATGCCCAATGATACATTAATCATTCTCTCTTTGTTTTACAGGTTATGAGTGAGTTCGAAGCGTCTCCAGATGCGTATTTCTACAGGATCCCCAATCTGGCTCGAAACAGACAGTACAGTATCTGGGTGGTGGCTGTGACGGCTGCTGGTCACGGCAACAACAGTGAGAAGATCACAGTGGAGCCTCTGGCCAAAGGTGCACCTGAGAATAACTTTTGTTTATAGTAACATTGTTTAGTTATTGTCATAATTAATAGCAAGTAGAGGACATGTTTTGCTGGATTGAATTGTTGAAATGTTGTGCTTTTCTCCTGAAATGCTTGTGTGTTAATTATTAAACATTACAAAAGTGAACTAATCAATTTCACCTTATTGGGTAGCAATAATTAATAACACATAGAACAGATATTTATTACACACCAGTGCTCAACCATTAGGTAATTTTTATTTAACAGAGGGATTTTGCAGACCTGTGTCTTAGCGCCCATTTTGACCACTGTGTCTCTGTTTCTGTGTTTGTGTTGTTTTTAGCTCCTGCCAGGATTCTGACCTTCAATGGGACAGTCACCACTCCCTGGATGAAGGACATTGTTCTGCCATGCAAGGCTGTTGGCGACCCCCCTCCTACCATCAAGTGGCTGAAGGGAAAGTAAGTTGCACGTGTTGATACAGTATGCAGGCTCAGTCCGTCATGGATATCATGACGTCATGATGGCTTTTCATCTCGGCCTGCAGTAATCAGTTTGACATTGTCTCATCAGCACTAACGGAACTCCCACACCTGTACTGGTGGATGGTCGCCGTAGTGTCCATGGCAACGGCAGCTTCATCATCCGCACGGTGAAAGCAGAGGATTCTGGGAACTACAGCTGCGTGGCCAGCAACAACTGGGGGTCAGATGAGATCACGCTCAACCTGCAGGTCCAAGGTAAGCAGCCATAGAAAACATATAAAAGAGCCATAATGTTGCTGCTCGATATATTCCTTCATCACAATGAATACAGCCAATCTGACAGAGGTTAAAGTGTTTATATTGCTTTTATATTGCTCTCAAAAGCTCAATGAAAAAGGAAAAAAAAGATAACATCATCTTTCACCTTTGACAGGAGTGTGTCCCAACAAGGCTCATTATATTGCAAGTCTTGACATAAATTTAAAAGGGCACTTTAATACAAGAACTAACCATGCAATGAACTTTTGTTTGTCCTCAGTCCCTCCTGACCAGCCACGTCTCACAGTTACCAAGACTACCACCACATCCATCACATTGTCGTGGATACCAGGGGACAATGGAGGGAGCTCCATCAGAGGTGAGAACGCACGCAAGTGACATTACAGCGGACAGTCCAGCTGAATATGATGAACACACACACAAATAAACTTCTACTACACACAGTATCCTTTATATAAAAAGCATCACCTCTCTTCAGCTCCCTGTGATAACCAATGTCACCTCCTCGTGTATTCTGGTCTCACACTCCTGTTTTTGCCCCTGTTTTTCATTATCTGGTGGTCAGGCTGAACTCTTGAGTCCTAAAAGGTAGATTAAAAAGCAGCAGGAAGATTAGGTCTGTTTAAGCGAAAGATTAAAACGCTCCATCTTGAGGAAAGCGCAATCACAGAGAGACGATTTGCGGTGATTTATCATCCCTCCTAATCAGGCTGCTGTCTGTAGAGTTGTAGTCACTATAAAAGCTGTCTGTGATACCTTCTCTGTGATATTTGTTTTGCCTCCCCGCTTGCGGCATCATCCATCACCAAAATACACACACCTAAGCTTGTAATTGTCTATTTTTAGAGTTTGCAGCTCGCTCTTGTGAAGGCAAGGCCGGTCGGTCAGTCCTCAGATTGTCAGCCCAACACTTTTGTGCTGATTTCTAAACCTGAACTACTGACTGGATCTTAATGAAATTTGGCAATCATGGTGTCCAGAGGAAAAATCTAAATGATATTAGTGCCACCAACAATTTTCCATCTGATCAACATTCAGTTTTTAACTTACTTTTATTGAAACCAGTGGCTGTATTCCTGTTAGGAGCTGTTCAAATTTGTGAAAGAGTACTCTGGGTTAGTTATCTGGTATTCAGAAGTATTTTCATAGCGATGACAATGGTATTTACAAGTTAGAAAGAAAGGTGATGAGGTTCAAATTATCCAATAGGAGCGCAGCATTAGTCGGATGTGAGCCAAAATGGCTGATGTGTTGAGGAGGAAGATTCAAGTAACAATAAACAACTCTGTTGTCACTCCCGAGATCTGGGGATGGCAAAGTTCTCATCCATTCGACAATTACATATTCTGCTGATTTATTACCTCACAGTTCCACAGTGTGTGTCTAAAGAGTTTTTGTCTTGTTATACTCTCTTCAGGCAAGTGTTTCATATTTAGATTTGAGTTTAGATATATTTTTAGATATTTAGCAAAATGATTGTATTATAGAAAAGATATTTAAACAATATGTAAATAAAAGTATACTTCTCTGTGAATATTTCATGCTTACTGAAACTCATTTCCTTCTCTTATATGCCTCCCTAGGTTACATCCTGCAGCACTCAGAAGACAACAGTGAGCAGTGGGGAAGCTTCCCCATCAGTCCCAGTGAGCGTTCGTACCGTCTGGAGAACTTGAAGTGCGGCACCTGGTACAAATTCACCCTGACGGCCCAGAATGCAGTGGGGCCGGGGCGCATCAGTGAGATCATTGAAGCTAAGACCCATGGGAAAGGTAGGGAGCGCCTCACCAGAGAAGTCGATGTGTTTTTTGGAATCTCAGAATCAGTCAAAATGTAGTTCTGTGATAATAATAAATCACGTTGTCTGAGATCACTAAAAGCAACTTCGTTTGGGACTCATGTTCCCTCACCTGTAGTTCAATTGTTCTCTAATAACTTCAGAGGTAGAGTGAGGGAAAGTAGGTGAGGGAATATTTTCTTTTCTAAGCCACTGAAATTTAATGATGTGGTACAAATTTGTTTTCATTGATCGTAAAAACTCCTGTGAAACCCATTAAATGGTTAGCAAATCACAGAAAAAAAACATATTCTCTGTAACTCATAATTTTTAGAGCTTCTTGACAAGTATTGATATATTTTTTGAGTTTCTTCATGTCCACATAAGCACTCAAGCTGTGAAAACTTTTGCTGAACTGTGATCTTAACCATCTCAATTTCGATCATCTTCTCTCCTCAGAACCGCAGTTTGCCAAAGAACACGAACTCTTCACCAGCATTAACTCCACCAGGGCCAGACTTAACCTGGTTGGCTGGAACAACGGTGGCTGTCCAATCACCTCCTTCATACTGGAATACCGCGCAGTGGACTCGGCCACCTGGACCACTGCCCAGCGCACATCGCTGACCAAGAGCTACATCCTGTACGACTTGCAGGAGGCGACCTGGTATGAGCTGCAGATGAAGGTCACCAACAGCGCCGGCTCAGCAGAAAAGAGGATCACGTTTGCCACTCTCAATGCTGACGGAAGTGAGTGTGGATTATACAGATTGTCACAGAGTTGCACAGATATAGAGGATCATTGGATCTGGGTGGAGTAGAAGTATCAGTCACAACTCACGATTCATTTAGAAACTTTTTACAGAGGAATATATCATCCATCCAAACTGAACATATGGTCAAGTAAGTCAGTTTAACAAAGCACCGACAATATGAAAGACATGGAAACAAGTATAAGACCAACAAGTATTGTTTTTTCTTCTTTTTGTGTTTGATCTAAGACCTAGATTTGGATCTAATCCAGTTTAAGATATTATGAGAGAAGCTTTGAAGTAGGTCACCACTAAGTGTTGCATCAACACACAATCAGAAGGAAAGATATTCAACAGAACAGTGCTGCACCCTGTACTGTGACTGTTCAGGGGAGCAGTGTTTCAACACTGAGTGCCAGTTCGCAGATGTGCCTGCAGTGCTGTAATGTGCTTTAAGAGTCCTCCTGAATGAGACAGTTTTGTCAGCCTCTGAGCAAATTGACAGATATTCTGACGGCTCAGCTGAGTAAGAAAACAGGGACGGTCTTCAGATTCTTCACGGGCTCTGCTGTAGCTTTATTTGCCTTGGGTTACAGATTGTGTCAGTCATGCACAAAGGAAGTGTATAAGCTGTAGAGAAGGATGGGAGGTGTTGAGAGCTCTGTGGCGCACTCCAGACTATTCATTAATTTCCTTTGAAGGGTTTTGCTGAGACGTGTAAGCTGCCTGTCAGGATGTTATGTGTGTGTGGTTTTGCATTTATGTGTGTCCGTGTGTGTGTTTGTGTGTGGGCATGTTTGTGTGGATGCTATTGTCAGTTTCACAGTGGGTCTATAGCTCAGCTCAGCTGCTGAGAAGCAGCCCAGGAGACTAACAGCACACAGTCAGTCTCCTGCAAACCTGGTGCCCCAGCTTTAATCAGCTACAGGCTTTCTGCCACACTTAAACGGTGGAATTAAAGAAAAGGGAGGTATTGGAAAACTTCAACTAATTTTAAGGCAATAACAACAAGATAATGAAGCAGTATTGATAAAGTAGGGTCTGTATGGGATTTCTCCCACAGTTCCAAAGAAATTAAGTGAACTAGAGACTGTGTTCATCTGTCTGAATGTCATGTGTTGAAGCCAGACTGCCTCGAACCAGTTCAAACAATTACTGAATAGATGGCTATTCATACCAATCATCAATAATAATATATATAAATATACCACTCAAGTTTGGGGCTAATAAAGGACCTAAATTATTGTTGTAATGAGTAAACAGACAGTTTCTAAGTGGTGTAAATCAACAAGAACAAATGCAGCTTATGAGATTCAGAAGATTTTTTAAGGATTAAACAAAGTGTGCACATTAAAAGCGTGCATCTGGAAAATCAATATTCAGAGTTTAATTCCCAAGTATTTTTCATCCCTATAATCTTTGGCAGTGCTGCATATAAATTAATTTTCCCCCATCCTTTACTTGGAACTTCTGTTGAACATTATTATGTGGCGATGCATAAAATGAGCAGAATAGTGTGATTTGGAACAAATGTTTCACATAAACAGCAGCAAAACAAATATCATTTTTAAAAAGGAGCATCTGAGCATTAATTCTTTATTTCTTTTTTGTTTCTTTTTCAAGGTACCATCCCTCCTTTGCTAAAGACAGGAGACCCCATCTCAGACAACATGTCGGGCAGCGGAGGTCTGAAGATGGTGGTGACCATCACCAGCGTTCTCGTGGCAGCCGTCATGGTCTTTATCATGCTTATGGCGCTAAAGAGGAGGAGGAGGGAGCAGAGGCTGAAGAGACTCAGAGGTGGGTAGTTGATCAAATTACTGCTTATTTTACATGAAGTGCTTCATACACAGAAAAAATGCTCTTCATCTGAATAAGAGAAAGAAGACCACGCACCTCCAAAACTGCAATAGTGTTCTCATGAGGTCAAATAACTTCTCGTTAACTCTCTAACATGCTTTCGTTGCCTTTTTGAAAGCAGAGTTGTCAGTGACTGTACTTTATTTTCACTGCTGCAGCTTATCAAGTAGGACAGTACTATTATGGTATTAACTACCTCTTTGCTGACTTCACAGATGCCAAAAGCCTGGCAGAAATGCTGATGAGGTATGTATGCTTAATTTTAATTTACGCTCGCTGTTTTTCCTTTAAGCAGCGAACATAAATCACAATGTAGCCCAGGGTTGCAGTGGCCATCAGTAAAAATCAAATATATTGCACGCAGGATTTGCTGTCCCTTTTGCCTGCGTACGGCTACTTATCAACTTGAATGGAATTGAATTAGCATTTCTGCGATACAATGCACAATCATGCAGCTGAGAAGTAATGGATTTTTCCCATTAATCTCCTCAGTAAAAACACACGGACTCCAGACACAGTGAACAAGCAACAGCAGACGTTAAGGATGCACATCGACATCCCCAGAGCCCAGCTCCTCATCGAGGAGAGGGACACCATGGAGACAATCGGTGAGACGCTTGGACCGAGACCTTGTGCTCACCAGTCTCTGTATTAACCACATTAAGGACTGATATAATAATGTCTACTCTTTCTCCTTCCTGCTCTCCCTCTCTGTCCGTTCTTCCTCTGCCACTCAGATGACAGGTCCACTGTGCTCTTAACAGACAATGACTTTGGGGAGACAAACAAGCAAAAATCTTCCACTGTGACACACACAGTCCACTACCAGTCTCTGTCCCAGGCCACTGGACCGCTGGTGGACGTGTCCGATGCCAGGCCTGGAACCAGTGAGTCCCACCACCGTCAGTGCTCAACATTTATTTCCTTTACTACTAATATTAATATTACTGCTTGTCCTGTGTTACTAACAATAGCATACTGTTGAAAAAGTGTCTTCCTTCCAGAGCTACTTTTATTTGGTTACTCTGCAGCAATGAATCCTGCGCTGCTAATTCTCCTCCTCGATCTACATACTTTCTCTTGGACAAATGTCACTTTAAAAGAAAATTGCCTCAGCTCCATAAAATACAAACACTGGTAATAGCGTTTCATCGCACATTCATCTGAATTACATGCAAAGGAAATTTTCCATCTTGTCTTAGCGTAACCGTAGACTGCCCTCATACAGCATGCGAGCCGCCTTCTAGCTGTGAGATTACAAAGCACACAGCAGCCAGACTGCAGAGATGCCTCGGGGTCTTCTGGTGTTTGAGCTTCACTGAAGCAGAACTGATGAAGAGTAGTGATCTCTCTGCCTCTTCTTGACATGTCCTCACCTGATTGCCCCGCTCAAACTGGCCAGTTGGACTTGAGTGCACATGTGCAGACACACACAGAACAGTGATGCACACAGGTGATTTTGTGCAGATAGTGCAAAAACATAATACCTTCTCCACCTAAATTGGCCAATATAGATTAAAATATTATTAGTAGTATTTATTTTTGTAATAGCGCAGATAGGTATTCAGGTTGTACATTAAAAAAACAAAGTTTTCAGCTCAATAATCTGACAATATCACCAGGAAAAATTCCATTAACTCAAACACAATTCATAAAACACGGAGAACGATACCACAGCTCTGCACTAACACACAAACACAACCTCAACATTCGTCACACATGCGTTGATACGCAATCATACTGTTCATATGATTGGTTCGTTCAGCTTGGCCAGTGGGGCATGAACCCAGTTTGCTGACTCATCCTTTTTTTGTGTGTTTGGCCAAACACCTCCATTATTTCATCCCTCTGTCCACTGCTGATAGAATTACTGCCTGACCTACTACAATTACCCCCACTATTCTTCCCTGCACACATCCAATCCAGGTCTTTTCTAAAGGGTCTCATTTTGATTTGGCCCAGTGGTGCACAGAGCAGCAGCCTGTCTGGGTCAGGCTGAACATGATACTATTTATATGTCTGTATGGAGACAGTTAGAGCTCAAGATGGATGATAATGTCATTGCTCAGAGCTGTGGGACGGTAATGTGCAGTGCTCACTGAAGGGGCAAACTGTACATTTGTACCACAACACAGTAGGGAAGACATACTGTGTATTCCCCATCTCCTTCTTAGATTCCTGCTACAAATCATGTTGTTTTTGGTTACTGGTGAGTTCAGTCTAAGCCGCTGTTTGTGTGTGAGCAGGGTCACTGAATGAATAATTCAAAAACAGACTGAAATGTTAATTTTGTCTTGCAGCTGAAGGTGGGTAAATTCCCAGATTAATCTGTGCCTTTCAGTGATTACTGTTGGCCCCAGCTGCTGGGGCAAATGTGTCCCTGTGGGCTCGAATTTGAGTTTGTTTGTTTGATGCCATCCCAAAAGACAGTTTTATTCTGTACAGTGATGAAAGAGATATTTTTTTCATTCGTTCTGTTGACAGAGTCATTTGGAAATGAAATACTCTCCTGGAGACTAACACAATTCTCATAATTAAATTTTGAAAGACAAATTTGAAAGAATGCAATTTATGCCACCCAGTCCCAGGTACACACTGACTCGCTCAGTAAACACTGATCTATGCTAATGAATGGAACAGTGATTTACTGTTTTATTCAAGCACTAATATTTATTTATTCGCATAATAGAACTTGAGACTTGAATGAGTTCACATCCCAGACCAAGAGAGTAATTCTAAATATCTAATCATGTAATCAAAACAAAATGATCCAGCCAGACTAAAGTGCCAGTTCAATTAAACTGAAAAATGGAGTAGCTGTTATTAGCTCTGCTCAGCCGCAGTTTGTCCTGTTCTCTCCTCAACAGATCCCACTGCCAGACGCACTGCCAAAGCCGGTCCTGCCGCGGCACGGAGCCGCTACGCCAGCCAGTGGACCCTGAACCGGCCCCACCCCACCAGCTCCTCACACACCCTGACCACTGACTGGAGACTCCCCACGCCACGCGCCACCGGATCTGTGGACAAGGAGAGTGACAGCTACAGTGTCAGCCCCTCGCAGGACACAGGTAGAGTCGCGCAGGGTGACTGTCACAGCTATTCCACAACAACATGGACTCAGAGCCCCATGTTTTTTTATTATAAGGTTAGAAAGTTGTGGGAAGTGACAGAAATCACGTTGCTTTTGTGAGATTGTTAAGTGTCACACTGGCTTCTGTGCAATCCAAAACATGTTGGCAGTAGTTTTTCCATTTGAAACTGCAACTTAGGGGCGTACTCTTGGCTGAAGCTACAGGGTGTGAATCCAGAATACATAAACCCACGTCATTTTCCCCTCATTAAAACACCTCAAAAATAACATATAAACACCACCCTGGACTCTGCATGTCTTCAACAATAATTAAATTTGTCGATCATGATGTGTAACGTGTTTGTCAGATCGTGCTCGGAGCAGCATGGTGTCGACAGAGAGCGCGTCCTCCACCTATGAGGAGCTGGCCAGAGCCTACGAGCACGCCAAGATGGAGGAGCAGCTCCGTCACGCCAAGTTCACCATCACCGAGTGCTTCATCTCTGACACCTCATCCGAACAGATGACAGCAGGGACCAACGATTACACTGACAGCCTGACCTCCAGCACGCCGTCTGAGTCGGGCATCTGCCGCTTTACCGCATCGCCACCCAAACCTCAGGATGTCAGTCGGGTCATGAACATGGCCGTGCCCAAGGCGCACAGACCTGGTGAGGAAGTGGAGTTTACCACGCAACTCATTCAACCTCATTTTACCCACTTCAGTCACTGGGCAGCCCCTGTGTTCCACTACTACAGATTTTATGTTAATTTTATACTGAAAAAAAAAACGGTTTCTACAGCGTAATGATAGTTATCAAAGATAAACTGTAGACAAAAGAAAATCCTGACAATGGTGAGAAAAATACAATTTATTTTACTCTCAGAGAAAAACGCTTAAATTACAGAAGATCAATTTTATTTTCATATTTCATTTTTCATGTGATGAGATGATGAGATAGAAACTAATAAATTAGCACTCTGAGTTCTGTATCATGGGTCGGATTAGCTAAACCTTCCCAATCTGTGAATTTTATTACATAGATTTAAGAACACACTTATGAACATTTTATAAGAAAACACATATTCTCTCTGCTGAAACAACAGTCAATCATTTGGTCTCAGGTTGCAAGAAACCACAGTAAATGGTACTTTTTATTTGTTTGTCTGTCGAAGCTCCTCCGTCAACTCCTAAAAAACTGTTCAACATTGTTGGCTATCTTCCTTTTAACTTCTACTGAGTTTTGCATCCCATCAGTCCCCAGACTGCTACATACAGTACAGTTTGATCTTATTAAACCAGTATACAGTACATTAGACTCTGTGGAGTTGTTATCACTTCTTCCATGGTCCTCTGTGGGAGTAGCTCCTTGTTCTTCTCCAACATTTAAAGCCTTAACACAGTAAGCAAACCCATCTCACATCATGAACAGGGATTATGAGATGCAGTTCCTCCAATAGCACTCCAGGGATGCCTTTTATTGTTAGAAAACAGAGAAGATTTTTGCCCATAAATGATGTTCAAAGCCTTTCATTACCTCTGCACTATGAGTTGTCCTGCTGGGCCGTCTTGCACTCTCCTCTCAGGTTGTACTTCTACCTTACGTGACCCTCTGCTCCTTTGGGGAGCCCTGCGGATCAATTACGCGTTTTGGCAGAGTAGTATGCCGACGGGGCTGCTGACCGCATGCAGAAGTGCAGACACCCATCTCTCTGAGACATGCACACAGCCCATCCATCATCCCACCTGTGGTCCTGTGATGGTGTGTCTGGGGCCGCCGATAATTAGCGTTGTTGGAGGTGTCCCGTCCCAGCACCAGAAACATAGGGGTGTGTGTGTGTGTGTGTGTGTGCGCGCACAAAGCTACACAGTCCCAGAATCCAAAGTTTGACCAGACAAGAGCTGAGGCCATCAGATCTGCTTCTTAAGTTTCAGGCCTCATGTTTTATACATTTGTGCACAGGACAGCGGACTCATATCACCAGTTCACCAGGGAGAGAGGGCAACTGAGGGCTATCTGTCAACCTTATCTGAAGCTATTGTCACTCAGTACAAAACAGCACTTTACCATCGCAATGGAGAGCGTTCAGTGTAATATCAGACTGTTAGTCTTTTGGTCTGCTGTGGCATCGCTGAGTGCTACACAGGTGTCAGTTACTCAGGGGGACACATTAGAGGCCTAAGAATCAAGCAGTGGAGCCTCTAAGGTTTCCTGATGCGTTGTCGACTATATGTAACTCAATGTGTTTTGACAGGGCACAAAGGAAGCAACATGGACTCATATAGAAAGTGCAGTTTATGCAGGAAAATTGGAAGCACGTCTAATGAGCGAGCCAGACTTAAATGTTTTCATCAAATGTTAGTGTTTTCAGCTTTTTTTAGTGAGTGTTATGTATTTTAGCTGACTCTAAAGTCAATGAAGTGTAACATTTTTTGGAGAGTCCTGCAGCAGCTCCGACAATTAATGAGGACCCAGAAACAGTGAGGAGCTGCTGGATTTGCACATATCATTTCAGTAACAGAAACATGACAGCTTAAAAAGATAATAAGATATTAAGTCAATGAGTTCATCCTCATTGTGGGAATTTGTTTCTGTTTTTAAAATGGTTTACTTAATTTTTATGATCACTAATTCAATCCAGTGGTAACACTGGTTGTTATGTGAAAGCATAAACATTATGCCAAGGTGTGATTTTTAACCCCCCTATTTGAAAACCATGGTCATCAAAATACGATAAAAGAAGCCATTTCACAACATTTTCTAACATGGTCACAGGAATTTACTCCCATTCACCCACAAGAGCTCCAGATCCAGTTCATCCCAAAGACGTTGGATGGCCTTGAAGTCAGGGCTCTTTGTATCCCAGACAAGTTCTTCCTCACCACTCTGAGAAAAACATTTCCTTATGGAGCTCACTTTGTGCACAGCGTCACTGTCGTGTTGAAACAGGACCTTCTCCAGACTCTAAGTTTGTTCTCAGTATTGTCTAAAATGTCACTATGTGTAGCATTAATGAGTTCTAAAGACACTAATCCATCCTTAGAGCTGAGGGGAAATGCAGATCCTCTGCAAGAAAATGAATGAAGCAGCCTGGCTTAAACCATTAAAACAGTCCTAGACGAAAAGGACGTAAAGGGGAGTATCTGTTCTTTCTACGTGACATACCTGTGTCACAAAACATTTATGATTTTCAGTTAACCACTTTTAGCCTCTGTAATTTAAAATAAAAGTAGAAGATGTCCTAGAACGCTTCTATCCACACTCGTAAACTCAAAGTAGAGTGTATTACAGTATTAATCTACTGACATCCAGACCCAGTACGAGGGGCCGGCTTGACTGACAGCTGCTGAATGACCCAGCTTCAACCCCATCAAAGTCTCTATTACATCTGACCGACCTGAACGGACCTCACCTGTCCGTTGCAAAGGTCAAAGGCAGAGGGACAGATCTTCTCTCTCTCTCTCTGTCTGTCTTTCTGTCCACCGGGTCCTCAGTCCCGTCACATCTCTGCACTTTGCTCATAAACTTTTACAGCAGTGTTGGTAATTACAGGCAGCAGACACCTTATAATGGCCCTGTAAATATGTTTCATGTACGCGTGTCCCTGAATGACACACAGAAAATAGAAATGTGGGTCGGAGATGCAGCAGACACTTACACAGATTAATGGCTTGGCAGAGAGCTGCTGTTGTATTCTGGTTACACATACTGTCCCATTACTGTACAATCTGCAATTTACTGGCTGATGAATTTTCAAACCACATTTCTAATGAGCTCCCACAGAAACACTTTAATCTATATTTAATTCAATTAACACTCCTAGCCATTCATCATCTTTGCTGGCACTAATAGGGCTTATTATGAAACACGGTGAATTATGCATTCTCCCCGTGAACCCAGAAATCCATTTCTCCAAGGTCACATATTGGACTGAATCTGCAGAGACGACCTCGACTGTGAGAGCAGGGAGTAACGCTGAGTAGCTGCCAGGAAGTGTGTGTGTGTGTATGGTATATACTTACATTTGTCTACATGTAGATGTGCATGGGCACGTGTCTGGGAGGGAGAACAAACACGTGTTGAAAGGCGACAAACGGTACACCTGTAAACGCTTGTTGATCTCTGGTCCCCTGAAAGACGAACGTGAGGGCGAATGCTTCAGCAGCTGCGAAACAACAGGCAGATCCTCGGCTCATCGAGTGCTGAGTCTCCAGTGCTGCCCACAAGATCTGGCAACCCAACACCCTTTTGTTAAGGACTCATTTGCTCTGTTAAATATGCAATCCAATCAGCAACAGGGATACAATAGCAGTGGAGGTACCGTAAACTCGCTGAACCAAATCAAAACGTCTCTCCCGCTCTTTCTCCGCCGCTTACCTAACACAATTACTTAAAGATTGAAGAGCTTTTAATCGCGGTTTATCACTCACAAGGTATTAAACCTGACCTGGTTTATCTTGCTACCGGCGTTTACAAGTTATTCATTTTCCTAAGAAGACTCCACTTCTTCCTCTCCTACAGTGCAAGTCCACATCCAGCAGAGATGGGCTTTGATAATTACCAAATGAAAGCAAGAACCAGTGCAGTGAATATTAGCCTGTAGCCGTGACATGGCCCATTATTCAGCTTCACTCTGTCAGTAAGAACTCGATAACTTCGTCGTTGCATCAGCCCCTGACCCCTGATGATAGCAAAGATAACACTGTAACGCTCGGCCTCCTATTACATTATGTTCTGCACATTTTTCCTGATAGCAGCTATTAAATCAAATATATTCACACTCAGTGAAAATTGGTATTGCATTAAAATAACAGTTATCTGAATCGTGATGGCAGCAGTGCCCGAGGTGAGGCAAATGAAACAGTGTGAATGTGAGTTAAATATGGATTTTCAACTCTCTGTGCGGCTCATTTAAACAGACAGGAAGGAATAATGTGAAATGGAGAAAGCACACTCTGCACACAGAGGACATCTCAAAGAAAAAGTGTCTCTGGGGGCAAGCAGAGACTCTCTGGTGAATTTCAACATGGTACTGAACCGTCCTCACCTCCAGAAAGCAATATTGGCAATCTGGCAGTACTGTACAGGGCTGCAACTAATGATTATTTCTTTCTTAATTAACCTGTCGATCATGTTCTTAATGAATTAGTTAATTAAATCGGTTGTTTGGTCCAGAAAATGTTGTCACAGAGGAAACAAGATATTCGCATTTGAGAAGCCAAAAGGAATTTGGACACTTTTCTTTAAAAATACCTCAAAACAATTCATTAAACATCAAAATAGAATTGAAATATTCAATCAATCAACTAATCATTACAACTCCAATTATTATTATACTATTTGCAGTCATACTATTCTGGATATTTCTTACAGTTGGAATATAAGCAAAACACATAAAGTCCTTTAAATAATTAATAAATAATTTATATGTCAAGTATTAATAAGTAGGTCATATTTCCATTTGAACAATGGAACACGTGACCACATGTAATGTTTTGTTTGTAGTGGCAAAACCAACCGTTCCCCTCAGCACAACGGAGCTTTTTTTACAGTTTTTTACTAATTGTTTTGATTTAACAAACCTCGCCCCACTGCTCTTATCGGGGTTTTCAGCAGTTTCCAGCAAAAATCTAAAAAAAAAAAAAAAAAAAAAAACCTGTGTACAACAACAAACCATTTTAACGTGTTTTGATTGCTGCCCAGCAACACGTCAGAATATCACATCGAGACGAAGTGAACTTTAATTTTCACTTCTCCCTCTCCTGTTTGTTTCCTTCCCAGGAGGAGAGCTGGTCCACCTGCCACCTTACCTCCGTATGGACTTCCTGCTGAACCGTGGCGTGCCACTGGCGGCCCGAGGCGGCGGGGTCAGCAGCAGCAGCGGCAGCAGCAGCAGTGGAGGAGGCGGCGGAGGAGGTGGGGGAGGAGGAGGAGCGGGAGCAAGTGGCGTTGGCGCTGGTGCTACAGGGGAAACAAGAGGAGGGGGAGCCATGGGCCAGACCTGCCTGGAACCCCAGAGGAGCCGCACCCTGAAGAGGCCCCCTCCCATGGAGCCCACCCCCATGGAGGTGCCCTCACCCAGGGAGGTGCAGCAGTGGCAGCCAGGAACTGCCTCCACCCTCCCCCACAGGGATGTCCGGGAGAGGGGAGAGGCCCGGGGTGAGGTCCGGGCAGAGGTCTCCTCCTCGGGAGACCTGGCCCAAGCACAGGCTGCCAAGCTCAGCACTTCCCAGGAGTCCCTGCTGGACTCCAGAGGACACCTGAAACAGAGCAACAACCCCTATGCCAAGTCTTACACTCTGGTATAACACTGGGACACAGCGGACTGCTTCAGACAACAGGACTACTGCAGACACCCCGGAGGAGGGAGGACAAGAGACGGACGACAGGCACAGGATGGACAGTTTTCCACAACAGAAATTGTTGTATATAGAGCCGTTTCCGACATGCGTCTGAAGTGGATGCTTTTCTTTGAGTCTGTCTTTCTTTCTTTCACTCTTTTCTTTCTTTCCTCTCTCGCTCTTCTCTGTTGCTTTCACACATTTCATTCTCTCACACCTCGCTCCTCTTCTGATGAATTTTCTCTCACAGTTTTTATTTTCTACTTGAGTATTCTTTTATTCTAAAGTGACAACATATGAGGATTGCCAAAATGATTTATTTAAAATTTGAGAAAGAGAAAAAATACTATTGAATTTATATCAAGGACAATTATAGTCATTATTATTATTACTATTATTATTATATAAAAACAGAAAATATCTAAAAAACAAAAAGGGAAAGAGAGGAGGACTCCGGAGCACTCTGCAGGAGAACATTGCTTTCTTAATTTATTTTTATTTTATTGTCGCAGTGTGATGAAATCTGTGATTGGGTAACTGATGGGGGTTTTTAGCACTATGAGGAGCCAATGGAGGAGAAGAAAAGTGACGCCGGACACGACCGCCAGTGCTGACCAATCGTAATGTTTTTCAACCTTTCTGACGACTGCATGGCGACTGAACAAATGACAATTAATAGGAATGGCTGGAAATCCAAAAAAAAAAAAAAAAAAAGAGAATTTTTGTCACACTATGAAATTATACAATGTGAATATATATAAAGAGATCACTTTTATTTGTGGATATTATGGGGAAAATGATTTGGTTAATAAAGTCCTTAGTCATGTTTGCACACATCTGACTTTGATCAATGTTGCTCGAGCCCAACATCCTCCCTGATCCCGACTCTCTTCTTTCTCCTGTTCCTCTCCTTTCTCCCACTTTCAGAAACTTACACTCTTCTTATACACAGTATTTCTCGTTGGCAGTGGTGAAGTGTTGCGAAGTACATTAACTCTGTACTTGTGTACAAATTGACTTTTTTATTTTCAATTTCACTTCCTACTCTTGTTGAAATTTTCAACTTCACTGTTTATCTAACAGCTTCAGTCGTGAGTTACCTTACAAATTCAGATTTTTGCAGTTTATACAAGTACAGCTAGTGGGCGGCACAGTGGTGCAGTGGTTAGCACTGTCGCCTCACAGCAAGAGGTTCTGAGTTCGACTCCCGGTCGAGGCAGACCCTTCTGTGTGGAGTTTGCATGTTCTCCCTGTGTCTGCGTGGGTTCTCTCCGGGTACTCCGGCTTCCTCCCACCATCCAAAGACATGCATTAGGTAAATTGGCAACTCTAAATTGTCC
>JAVQJZ010045615.1:0-34180 GCA_036025355.1 Leiopotherapon unicolor | reverse complement strand
TATATAGAGAGTTAATATTGTAATATAACATGGGCTAATGTATGCAAATTAAAGTATTGTTGTAGTTCAGCTTTGACTATATTATGACTGAATGAAAGTAAAGTTTGTTATTGTATAGCACAGGCAGGTCATCTGAAGCACTATCTGCTGTGAGTAATGTGGACCATCAACACTGACTGATTAGTGAACACTGATTAGTATCAATCATGTAGTAAGTTAGCATCTTAAACCAAACCAAACACAAAGCAGCAACAATTTTTGACATTGGACAGTAGCAGTGAAGTCAAAGTCGAATTCAAACACTGCAGTGACATCAAACAGTCGAGCGCATCTTGGAATAAATCCCAGATCACCTAAACTGGTTGCTAAATTGTTGCCAGAAGTGAAATGTTTAACTGACGCATAGAAACATGTGCTGCTGTGCTGTCCAATTCAAGCAGATGTTTACTTTTCTCTCTCGATGCATCACAGCTTTATTAGTGCTTCAGATATTAAAACTCAGCTCTGGCATCTGAGACACATTACTTGCAGTTTGTGTGTCTGAGAACAAGACCAGTGATGGATCTTGCGTGCTCTCCATCTGCCTCCCAGTACACTCCTGTTGGACTTACTCAATTTCCTCTGCCATGCTTCAATCCAGAGCCCCCATCCCACCCACAGACACACGGAGACGTGCACACGGGGGCCCTGGACACAACGCCCTCCTCCCTAAACAACTCTTTCTTTAACATCTGCCCAGAAGCAGAACTGCTGCCTTTTGTCCACTCACTGTCTCCTAAGGCATGTCATCCAGCTCTAATCAAGCAGAAAATGGTCATAAATATTTCTTTCTGCTAGATTTCACATTCACATTTCACGCAGGGACATGATATTTTCCCCCTACCTCCAGGGAGTACCTAATGCAAAAAACAGTTACTTATATTCAAGGCTCATATTCCTTCAGTCAAATGCAGAACATATTCCCCGTTCGCAGGGGAAAAACAAGAAAAAAAAGGGGGGAGATGAGGAGAAAAGGGGGGGGGGGACATAAAGGACCGTCTTATTTTCTGTGCCATTTACTGGCTAGCACTTTCACAGCCATCCCATTACATCATGTCAAAGATTGTAAACAAGCAAATAACAACAGTGCATCAGAGACCACAGCGAGGGAGCGGCACACATTGTCCTGCTCTGGAGGCCTCTCTGCTGCCAACTGAGGAGGAAAAAACATTTGTTTTACTGTCCATTTAAATAATATATATCTTTTCTGTACAGAGAAAAAGGTTGCACGAGGATTTATATGAACCATTGTCTCTGGCCTGGCTAAGTATTTATGGCACATGCCATTCACGGGACGCGGAGGTGCCGTCACTATTATTTATGACGAGACATCCCATCATGGCATATCATTCTCTAAATGGTATACAGCTATTCACCAGTGAATACCGACCTGTGCCATTTTTCTCTCAAATAGAGGCCATGTCACTGCTGAACGCGCAGGGAGTTGTTATTAATCACTGATACATACTTTGATGGGTGAATACATGTCAAACAATCAAATTTACTCTAAGAGACCTGTACACGGCGTGGCTGTCCATGCATATTTACTTCAATGAAGGCTCATTTGATCATCGCTGTCAGCAATTTATCAAATTCTGCCCAGCGAGCCAAAAACACAGCTGTCGATTTATTTTCTATATCAAAGAAAAAATGATGTAATGATAACAGAAGTTTCATTTTTACTACACAGTTACATAAGATTAAATTCTATATAAAATAATTATGCTCTCAGCATGTTTCTCTCAACCACAGTCATATAGTGACATTGCCTATGTGGGCTGGTCAAAATTACTTGAATAGGCAAACTAAACAAGCAAAAAAAAATGCAGCCCCACGGTGAATGTGTGTACATTATGTCTGGCTCATCTACCGCTGGACAAATAGATATTTTAAATAGATGGTGGCATAACAATGCAGGTTTTTTAAATAACACGTGGCAAAGCAAAATATATGTGCAACAAAAGATGAAAAACACTATCGATAATGGGCACACAATTAATTGTGCATGTTTGACTTATGCAATTATTCATTTGTTAATCAAATAATCGTCATGAGGCAACATATTGCTAATTCTATCTATATCTTATGTGTACATGTATAAAATATATGCACATACAGTTAAAGGTAGAGTAAAACAACAACTCTGCTCCGCTTTCTTTTCAAGCCACCTTATCCTTGTTTCCTCAGCTCACCTGTTAAAATCGACTCTTTAACTTTGAGTCCTCTTGGAGCTGCGACACGGTGGGCACAGTTGTCTCAGGGTGCTCTGGGGAGCAATATCTGCAGTCTGTGTGCTAACAAACGGCAGCAGGTGGGAAACAGGCATTTTGCTACCATCACCTAGCTCCCTTTAGAAAAGCAGCACTTCCCCCCTCTCTGTCACCCGGCCTGGGCAGGGCTTGCAGGCTGACGCCAAGAACGAACGCTGATGTCTATTACCCACACTGTGTCAAGGGACTATGAATAAGATATAAAAGCTGGGCTCACTACAGGATTTTCACATTAGCCTGGCTGTGTAGGTGCTGCCCTCTATGCATACATGTATACAAGCAAGTGCACATGCCTGCACGTTTCAAGCATGCCCATGCACACACACTTAGCTAAACAGGCACGCACGCACGCACGCACACACACACACACACACACACACACACACACACACACACACAACACTTTGCATTCACATACAGGGTCTCCACAGGATCTCAGGCCACTCTACCTTTGTACTCATTCACATGTGCACCCAAAAGATGCCTTAATCTGCAACAAGGATTAGGGCTTATTGAAACAAATAAAGTGTTTTAAGAGGAGACAGTCCCAGTTTCAATTTCAATAGCTCATTTAACCCTTATCTGCCCAAATCCTTGGGGTCCATTCTATGTTAATTGGATCTACATTGCACTAGCATTGGGGGTGTTAACAAGCACAGCCTATGAATATTAATTACCCTGAAGTTTTCTGCACAGGAAAGACTTCACTGATACATATTAATTCTATGAAGTTTTTAAAGTAGTGCTCTCATTAAAAATGAATAGGCCCTGCGCTTGAATGTTTTCCCAAGAGGAATTGTGCATCCTTAAGTCTATCCCTAATAAACTGGGTCAGATTGGCTATCCTTAAAGAATAGCTTCTCCTTAAAATGGCATTATTATTCAACTAAATGTAAACATTCCGATCTTGTGAGGAGAGGCTTTTGTTGAAACTGTGTTTTGACAATGGCTATTAAAGCCAGTCATGTCTGAGCATGTACTTTCCCAACCACGGTCTCCTGAGGCCCTGTTAAAACGGTTACTTATTTACAACACTAAACACACAAGTTGTTCAGCTAAACAGAAGCAAAATTACTCTCTGTGCCCGTGTGTGTGTGTGTGATGATTTGTGTGTGCATCTTGATGTGGAGCGTTGAGAGGCAGTTGTTGGCACTACTTTAAATAAAACATTGAGGATGCATTAGTCCTCTGGCTAGCCGAGGCCTCTCTCTCTAAGCCATTTAATACTGAACTGACGCAGACGTGTTTCCCCGTCTGCCTCCAGCCAGCTGCTTCAGACACCTGCTCAAAGTTTAGAGTTGCCCACTTCAGCACAAACACGCAGGCCGTGGCCATCAAAGACCATCCGGGCGCCACACAATGAGAGCCACTTCACTCTTCCTAATGATACCAGCATACACTTGCATCATTTACATGGGAGGCATTTGTACGTGCACGCGTCCTTGAACAGATTCCTCGTCCACACATTCTCCACGGGAACACCCAGCGTGTGTGGCCTTACTGGCTATGGACTACAGAAAACAGGTTTGTATGAGAAATCAGTTTAAGACCAGGATGTGCTTATATGGTCTGTAACTAGATTTTCCACAACAATTTATCCACAACTGGTCAGTAATCAGATTTATTCCCCTCCACCATCTAGACTTCTGAACCTGCGCTGAGACATTTTGATGGTGAGGCATTCAGAGGTTTGTTTGTTTAGGTGGAGCATTTGGACTGATGGTGCAGTGCGTGGACAGACTGCAGACTGTGAGCACAGTTTTTCCCTCACTGTGTGTTTGACCTTTTTACAAATCACCTATTGTTTGACCGTCCGAGCTGTGGAATGTTTCCAGTGAACTTTTTTTCCAGAATTAATCAGGACTGCTTCATCGTGACCTCGACTTAAGTCAGTTCTTTTCACTAAAATTAGTTCAACCAGTGGAGTGGATGTGACTTTACCAAATCTTCAAAAAGAGGAGCAAACCAAACAAAATCCATATTTGATGCTTTAAACAGTGTTAGTGTATGCTTTATTAATAAAGGGAGAACTTTACTGATATTAGACATCAAGGGCTGTTTATAGGTTGTGAGGTCTCACGGATCCAGAGGGACCTGAGCGAAATCTGGTAAACTGCCAAACGCAATGTCACTTGAATCACATGTTTGAAAATAATAAATATCTAGAGTTAGAAAACTGAGTTGCATTGTGGGAAATGTGGGCTCCAGGTCCTGACAAAGAGCATGTAAAATAATAAAGATAACATTTCTAATTCAGCTGCATTGATCTTGTTTCTTTTTGTAAAAATTGCCCATCATGGGTCCCACAGTGTTGTAGGAGTACAAACATGTAAACATGGAAAGTAAAAAAACAAAAATACTGATGTTGTCATCAAACTAATTTTAAGCAAATAAAGGAGAATCTTTAGTAGCAGGCAGTGACTATTGTGTTACCACATAGAGTAACAAGCACATTGCTCAACTGCATGTTAACACCTTCTGTTTCTGCTAAAACGTGTGTGTGTGTGTGTGTGTGTGTGTGTGTCCATTCTGATGTCAAACAACTCCTCTTATCCCCCTCCTGCTGCCCACATAAGCAGGGTGTGTAAACAGGATGTCGACCCGAGCAACAGTCAACTATTTTAAACGATGGCTTCGGCACACATGCAACCTGCGCTTCATCTCCTCCCAGTCGGCGAGCGGTGGCTGGAGGTAGACTCAACAAAATGGATGAGTTCATAGGCTGGCTGTCTTGGAAGGCATCCATAAGACAAAGAAGAGGTGCTGGGTGGTTTACCTCCCAACAACCACACAAGCAAAACCTGAGTGACAAAAGGATTTGAAAAGTTGCACCTAGACTAAACAGATTTTTGCTGATAAAAACGCATCCAACTGTGTTTAAAAAAGCAAGCCTGAGTAAAAATAGTGGTTATTTTTTCAGGTTTTTCTTCCTTTAATAATAATTTCCCCCATCTTCGACATAGCAGCGCATCACTGTTCAATTTTAACCTCCATCTGTGTGATTATTAATCAGATCACACATCAATTGCCAGAACCAGCAAAGAAATTCAGCCTGTAATAAAACTGTCATGTGCTGTGGTATAAAGACAGATGTTGCCAGTTGTGTGATAACATAATTAAACTGTTCTGTGAGGGATTCCATAAAATTATTCAAATTGGACGAGCACTATCATTTTACCAATAAAGCAATTTAGGGCAATATGCAGTGTCATAACACTGATGTTATCCTCTCCGCCCAGATTTTCCAATAAGTTGGAGCCTTTGCTTGGCCTCCTGTGACAATATGAGCAGTATACACGAAGATACCTGAGAGCTCTGAGCAATGGAGGAGTGTGCACAGCAGGACCGCATGGACTCGCATCCTTTCAGTGTCATCTGCTCAGCGGATGCACGCATGCAAAAACAGTACGTGTGCACGAGGTAGATGTCTTGGCTCAGAAAGGAAGCACACAGTCAGTAGGATAATACGCAACAGCTATTGGTCAAAAAGCACCCAGCGCAAAGAAGCCTTTATCACAAATGTCAAATATTCTGCACTGTACTGCACAGATATATAATTCTGCAGCAGAGCAAACACAGAGATGCTGGCAGGAATTCAGCTCAGAAGTGTGGTGATAAGTCTGCGTTCTTCTTGTGAAACACCATATTTCAATCCAAGCATAGCACACTCTCTCCCCGTTGCCCTCAGCTCTGCAGCAGAGTACATGCGATTAGCTGAGATCTGAGACCGAGAATACTCTCTGACCTCCACTCTGACCTGACGCTGTTAACCCCCTCAGTCTGACCATTAGCCCATAATGTGGACGGGACGTCAGAAACCAGCAGGCCCTGCACTGGCAGACCTGCCCTTTGGGCCTCTATTCTGCCTGAGCATGCATGTGTATTTATGTATACTGTATATCTGTGTGTGTGTCTCTCTGGGTGTGTACCTGTCTGAGTGTGCTGTGATAGCACGGCTTATCATCTAGCACTTCCCCCTGAAGCCTGGCAGAACAGAGCTCGACGGCGGTGGCTGAGACGTGCATTTCCACCTTCTCAGGCCTCCACAAGGGACTGTGTAAGCCTTGCATTATGCAAACAGGAAACCTGTGCCCGCTCAGCTCTTTCTGCGGCCACTCTTATGCGTGTTACTCTCTCCTCTTTGCACACGCCATGCGACGGACACCTCAACCACTCAGGCAGAGAAGGAAGAGAGAAAAAAACATAATTGGCTGGCCTTATCTTGCGATATGTAACAAAGCTTGAACGGCACTTGTTTGGCTTTATGGATGTGTGTGAAATAAAAGAAAATTGTTCATCCCTGTTTTATTTTTTTTTCTTGGTAGAGGAGATATTGTTGGGGTGCATTTGTACAGTATCAGCAAGAGAAGGAAACAGACTGATATTTTAGAAATCACTCTAACTTGATTAAAAGGGCTCTTCTAAAAGACTGTAAATTAATATTTAATGTTCTACAGCTGTATCAGTTGAACCAACTTTCGAGTGAAGGCATCTCTTGCCTGGTTAAAAATGTGAGATGCTAATAGAGGCTTACAAAAAGTCCCTGACATCATTGTCACTGTGTGCTTCTTTGACAGCTACACAACACAACTTCCTGTTGCAAAATCATTTAAATCACAAATCACAAAACAGGTTATTGCAAAACACCCCGCTCTCATTCTATTGTTTTTGTTATTTTTTTTCTCTCCTACAGCATCTTCACTTCCTCATAAGCATAACGTTCAAACCACAACTTCTGCAACACAAACACAAACAGAGAAAATAAACATGCTCTGCATGTGTTCTGGGGCAAACACATATGTTATGAAAAAAAATATATTCAGCTTCTAAAAAAAGGAGGGACTCATATATTATACACAAGCAACTGCAAACAACTGAGCACAGCCTGAGAAAGCTGCAAGATGCACGGTAAACATTTCTAAGCACATCCAAACGTGTAGCTGTTACAACACTACAGATATCACTCTGAGTTCCTCAAAACGTGAAATCTGCTAAATTTCTGCCGCCTGAGAAAAGGACAGGGAGTGCCTTCTTTTCATCCTCACTTCTTAACAAACAGTGTTTGACTTACTAATAGAGATGCTTAAATCAAGCTTATGGTCCACTTCCCCCAAATCTGACTAGTCTACAAGATGAATTCCCCTGTCAGAATCAAGATGATCAAACAGATTACAATTATTTCATCCCCCATCTTTATTAATGAGGACTGTCTTTCATAGTTATGTTCCCTAATAAGAATAAATGATATGCCACTGCCAGGTTTGTTGTTCCCAGCTCACTCAGGGGACTCTAAGACATTTGCGCTTTGAGTCTGAGAAGATTTTAGATTGAATTTTGAATCACCTAAAGGGGTAATAGTATCTTGGATGTTGTGAAGAACAAAGAATGGGAAGAAGAAAAAACCCTCAGTGTGTCAGTTAGAGGCGTATTAGCACAAGCCGCAAATAAAACTTAAAAGAAAGACTGTGAAATGCCACAAAAGTAAAAAGTTATCAAGTAATTGAGCGAAGATCGTAATGCCCTGGGGACAATTAACATGGTTCATGGTGCATGAGTGAAAATCCTGGGTTAGTCTAATGGGAGAATAAAAAGACTGCCTGCTTGCCTTCCCAGTAACACTACCCTGGTAAGTAGCCTATCAAAGCCCAGTGTCAGGAGCCGAGAGTGAGACATCTCGTCCTCCGTCCCCATCCGTGTGTCATTTATCACACACAACAATTAATACGCCTCCCTCCGTTTCAACTCCAACCGCAGGCCAAACAAATTAACCACTGGATTTGTTCTAAAGGCATCAAGCAAAACGCGCTCACTATTTACCACGTAGAAAGCAGAGGGCAGAAAATGTAACTGTAATTTGTTGAATGGGAAAAGGGAGAGTTGTTCCTTTTAGAGCCAGGGCAGATCCTGGAGAGTAAAACTTTTTTCTTGATGACTATAAAATGGGGACCATGCCTGGACGACTGGCTCTGTTCTAGTGGGGGCTTTATTTCCATCCTTTCTTGGTGTCAAGTGCACATCCATGACACTTTTCTCCCCCTTTCTCCCCCCTCTCTTCCCTGCGTCAATTCATCAAAGTTGTAACCCTGTTGTCTTTGCAGAGCGAATCAGAATGTGCCCCTGGCAAAGAATGAAGGAAAAGTCAACAGGAATTAAGTTTCAGTGCAACTGTTTACTCAACTGTGGCCTGCAGTTATTGAAATTTTATCCATGGTTTTGTGTGACTACTGCAGTAATGAATTCAGTATGGCTGTGATTCTCTCACTGACGACATGCTCATTTTGAGCTGGAAAAAAGGTGGGGAGGAGGGGTGTGGGACTGGGGTCTGGATCTGGGGGAGTGGGGATAAAAAGCAGATCTGGTAAGGCCTAAAGGCCTAACACTGAACACGGGCACAAGCTGACACGCCCTTTCCATTTACTGATCAGCTCACGCTTCTTCTGTGGTATTTATTGCAACACTGTCCCACTTAATACCCTAAAAAAATGCAATTAACAGAGGCATCCCGTCCCACGGCACACACTGCATGCTTCTATGATGATGACATCTGAAACATCACAATCTCCTTTTGTTGCGTTTGCCCCTCTACAAATCACTCATGTCTTTCTACTCTACAACTAAAAAAAGCCTGAGTAGAAGGGGGAAATAATTCAAATATATGACTAATCACAAAGTAAAACTAACCACTTAAGAGATCATATTACAGGTGTAGTGCTGTAGGTAGGTATACAGGTAAACCAGTGCACTAATTATCACTGCATTGACCCGCATATTACATTAAGAAGATATCAAACAATCAATTTTCAAAATGCTTTCATACTTTGTGTTGTCAAAATGAGATATGGCCAAATTTGCTGGTTACCATCAGTCCTGACAACAGAAGTGTGCATCACAGAGTCACAACATCATGTCATTATAACGCTGTGATGGTCCTGCAGAAAGATGATAAATGATAATGGTGAATTATTGCTCAGCTCTGTATGTTACAGTGCCACATCTACCATGCTCCACGCTGCAACATTGTTGCCCTCTCTGTGCAAATGCTGATGGATGTGCTGTGACAACAGACAGCGGCAACAGAGCCTGTGCATCATCGCCAAACAGCTCCTGACAACAAGCCTAGTCGTCCTGTCGGATAGACCGAGATAGCAGAAGACACACTGATCTTTTCAATGTTGTTTCCTTAAACACACTGTCGTGTGCCACACATAACGCTGACACCAACAGAAAGAGCTTGTCTGTTTGCCTCAAGTCTGAGATGGTGAAAATGTTTCGGGCTTCAGCGACGAGCGGGCCGGCGTGCGTCTCTGCACCTCATTGGCTAACACTGCTGAGTATGGCATTAGATGTGAGTGCGAGCTGTGTTTACGATGAGCCATGGGAAAATGCCTTCATCCCATTGGACGTCATCGTTTCTTAACTGTCTACAAAATCCTGCGGCACCTACATACTTAAAATATGTCAGAACACCATGATAAATATTTTACTAAAATGCAGATGCTGCATGCTACGATAAACACGCTTGCAACCAAACACAATCACACAGACAGAGCACTTCTCCTTCTTTAAAAATTAAAAAAGGGCCCCAATATACATAAATAATAATAATAATGTGTTTATGTACGAGATTTACTTTGAGGTGGAATTAAATATTAAGTGGCACTTTAAGAGGGGCACTGGGCCTGCTGTTGACATGGCTTAATAAAGTGAAGACAGGTGTGAAGTGGAGGGGCTGGTCTACCTGGTGCTGCTGGAGATGCAGGAGGTCAGCTGCAGTCACCTCCATTGATGGCGTGGCGCTCTTGGGTCTTCCCTCCCTGGACCCGCCCTCTGCGCTCGTTCCTCCATTTTGACTGGCTGGTCCGTTGCTCGTCGCCTCCGTCCCAGATTCTTGCATCATGACTTAAAAACCTGAGAGAAGACAGATCGGAGAGAGAGAGAGAGAGAGAGAGAGAGAGAGAGAGAGAGAGAGAGAGAGAGAGAGCAGGGACAGAAACAGAGCAGGAGACAGACAGAGAGAAACAGCTGTTAAAACACACAGCAATGAGGTCGCATTTTAACTCTGGGCCAAACTATAAACATCTGTCATATCCTTCCCACACAATTTCACTTTTATTGCAGGTTTCCCTGTTGGTTTGTGCTTTCCTGTGTCTTGTTTGTTTGCTTGTAGCATATGCAATAAGGCAAACACACACGCTCTCACAGAATAATGAACTGCTCCTTTGTTTTGCCTTTTCCGGTGCAGATCCTATGACGAGTCCATACTGGGCTCGAGAAGAGGGAGCGGGCCTCGGGTTTTGTTTGTGTTCTCCATTATGGGGCATATGCAGGGGTGCGGTGGAGGGGTCGGGGTCCATCTCGCACCAGAGAGGAACCCAACCTGAGTTGAGTGAGAGCAGAGGAGCCCAAGAAAACACTGAACCTCCAAAACAAAACACTTTCTATGGAAATGGATATATTTACTTGCAAGGCTCCCAGAAGAACCACGGCAGAATGGCTTTTTAATGGGAAACAGGGCGACTGTGTGAGGCCTGCCAAAGGATCTCCATGAGAAACATCCAATCTGAGGCCGAGCAAAAACAGTCAAATCCTTCAGGGGTGCTCAATTAACACCAAAATACAGGTCTGAATATAAATAAAGCCCTTTGTGTTGTTGGAAAAAAATGTTGTCTTTCATAACTCCGTCTAACTCAAAAGGATAACAAACAAATAGTGGCAGGGCACTTTTATGTATCACTGCATGCGTTTTACGTTATGTTAAAATATGACAGCAGTAATCAGCGTTAAATGTGAGCACACAGCCATTTGCTTACATTTTATATCCTCTGTTCTGCTTTTGGATACACAAAAGCCAGACAGACATGTCCCTCCCCCTCCCCCCCCCCCGTCTCTCTGGGGATGAGTGCCAGTGACACTGGTGCATATCTGTGCCTGTATTCCTCAAATCAGTGGAATGATTTACAGCTATTGTGCGTTGGTCACAGGCCTGAGTGGCGCAACGCGTCTAGCCTCCCAATTCCAAGGCGGTTAATGAAGCTGACCAAGTCAGGCAGAAGCGAATTAACTTGGCTGATTAATTATTTATATGAAGCAGAATAAATGCCTTTAAAACACTGGGGCTCATCATGAAGGAAGGTGAAAATGGAAGTAAATGCTGATTTATGGTGTTGCATTTAAGGCGTGTAATAGGAGGTCCAATGCGAATTAATATGTGCTCAGCTACGCGGGCACAGTGTCTCCAGAGATCCAGATCTAAACAAGACGCAGACACGCACTCAGACACCACGGGGACACACACTCAGGCTGACAGATAGGAAATTGAGGTTGACAACTTGTCACACAAGAATATTTACGGAGCATAGGTGAGATAATAATCTAGACTTGGGATTATTAAAAAATAAACAGCACTACCAGCAGCGCCGCTCTCTCAAATGGTGGATCTCAGGGATGGTCCCCCAGCTCAGCATCATCAGTAGCACTTGTGGGCCACGGTGAGCTACCAGCCTCAGCAACAAAAATCAAACCCCAGAGTTCACTATGGTTTACATCTCTTCTGCTGTTGAAGCCCTCCTTGCAAGAAGCATATCCGAGTGAGTCATCTGACACTGTGGCCTGCGCTGGTTCAGTTGTGTGTCACAACGCCCCCACACTCAGGGGCCTGTCTGAGCAGCTTGCACCCGGCCTACAGGCCCCATTCTCTGGGCCGGGACTAGAGCCGGCCCCCCTCTCCCTCCAGACAGATGTTGACCCGGCTCACCCCTCCAGTCTGGCACGGCCTCCCTCCATAATGGGATTTTCTAAACAAGGAGTGAGCTAGAGGAGTACTGTGGTGGGATGGGATGCAGCCAGCCACAACTCCATCTACAGGCCCTTGCTCGCACCAACTCCCCGTCTGAGACACCAATTAGAAACACACATTCTCGGGCGAAATTAAATGCCATTTGAAATAAACCATGGGCTGACGTTATTCACCCCCACTTATTTTTCAAATAAAAGACATTTTTCCACATGCAAAAAAAGGAGGGCCTGCTTTCCTTTTTTTTTCCAGAGCTACATAAAAGGAGGGAACGTAATGGCTATTATACATGCACTGTCATTCCATGCAAAATTTTCATAATTATAACGGAAAGGCGTAGATTTCCAAATGCATGGCATCTCCAAAAGTAATCAAGAGAATGAGCCGCGGGGCTATTTTAATGTATGCAAAACTAGTGACCCACAATAAAGGAGAGAAAGGCTACAATGAATGCAAAGTAATGCGCGCATGCTTGGAACCGGCACTGATGAGGGGATGGCTAAAATTAACACCCAATTAATTTTCGAATTGACAAACAAATGAAACCCATAAATCTACTTTCTCATTAATTTCACCACAGAATAATTCAAAGCTGCAATATCATGAGCGAAAAAATTGGAGGGAAAAAGAAAATGGAAAATGGGCATTATCCATCATAAATATCAAGCAGATAGGAAAGAGCCTTATTAGAGAGTTGTGCTGATAACAGTGTTAATCTGTGAAGCACTGAGGCAGGGACACCATCCCATCATCAACTGGGGCCCGGGCAACTCGCACACGTGACTTGGCCCCGTGTTTGTTTATCTATCTATTTATTTTCACTCTGCTCAGGGGATAGCCTAGTCTGCGATGACTCAAAAAGCTCCAAGATTTTCCATCCGTTCCATTTATACAACACGTACAAATTCAGCCGTAATTATGGGTCAAGAGTCCTGCTAAAAGGGATGCAGTTGCTGGGGTTAAAAACATATGTATTCATGCTCCAAACACAAGCATTTCAACACAAAACAATACGCAAAGGGAGATACGAGACCGAAAAAAAGAAAAACTTAATGCGGCATGTCTGCTTTTATTCTGAGCTGTGAAAAAAAAGTTTTAAAAAGAATCAAACTCCCAGAAATTCCCGGAGATCAAAACAAGGTAACAACAGTTTGTAGAAAAAGGACTGGCTGTGCTGTTGATTATCAGATGTCTGTCTGTTCTTGTGGGAGGGGGGGCAGGCGGGCGAACTTGCTTGCAAAACAAAACAAGTGTTTGGAACAAACACTGGATAATAAAAAAGGTCAGAGTTTCTGTTTGTTTACAGTTTGTTTTGTTTTCCCTGCCTCAAATATGGGGAGTACAGTACAAACACGAGTCACATGTGTCTCCCACCTGACCAGACAGGTTGAAGGTTAAGAACAGCCGGCGGCCAGAGCTCATCAACCCTTCCTCTCCGCCCCCCCACCCTCTCTGGAAATCTAATGCCTGTCCCCCTGTCACGCTTGCCTGGAATTCAACAGCTCAAACAAGTCAGCAGTCGATTCAAGGTAGGGTCGGCCCCGCGCAGCTGTGCTCTGACCCTTCTCCGTGTTCTGTTTTTCTTTAATGCTCATGACAGTAAAGCCTCCGCGGCCACCTGCTTCAATTCACCAAGTTCTCACACAGCCCTTGTTTACACAAGCACACAACAAAAGCACAACATTTCTTGGGTGGGAGATAAAGACGCACCGAAGAGGAGACAATGGGGAGAGGTTCAATTTAGAGCTGTTTAGGTTCAGCTCGGTTGCTAGACTAGACAACACATCAGCGCGTACCAAAGGTGCAACAACAGAATGCTTCTCAAGGTTTGTCTTGTGTTTTGATGTATTTTGGCTCCTGATTCTAGGGAACAGTCAAAAGACAAACACAAGCTGTATGTTAAATAATCCATTATCACAGCCCTTATCACTGATAACAAACCACTTGGAGAATATGTCTCTTGGAAACATCCACCGGACAGCAGACAGAGAAATTGGGCTGAATCCCAATAACCTTTCCAAACTGTAGTCCCACGCCCTTCCACATATTATCTGAAAAAAAAAAAAAAAAAAAAAGGGGGGAGCCTTCTGCAAACCACAACCGCCTCAATCGAAAAGACTCAATCTGGACTTACTCGCCGCTCTGACTGCAATTCTCCGGCCGCTCTCTGCTGAGAGGAACTAACGGCGGGATGACATTCTGCCAAAGGAGACTTCACAGTCAGACCAAACAACCATGTAATCTTGTCGGCCACTTCAACCAAGTCACAGATAAGCAAAGCATATCTCCAGACTACTGTGACAATATAGCAGGAACACCCCCCCCACCCCCCACAAATAATGCCTCCATCTCGAGTCACCACGTCCTCGCGCCACATGAGACACGGCAGCATTTTCCAAGTTCTTCCCAGACCTTGTACGGGGTTTGAGCAGACCACTCGTGCTGGCAAACAAAGCAGCTGTTTGTTTAATAAGTGATTGCTGCCATGGCTACAGTAAACAGGAGGAGCGCGGTTTGTGTTTATGAACAAACACATCTCCTTGCAGGAGCCATTTAATATTAACCAGGTGGAATGATCAGCCGATTTCCTAGGTGACACTCGGGGCAGGCATAGTGTAAACAAGTTCTGGGCGGGGAGCGGCGGGGGCCAGGCTTTGGGGAATCAAGGTCGATGCAAATGCGGGTTGGGCTAGAATAAACAGCGAGGCAGAAGTCAAGATAAACAAAAAGTCATTCTTCTGACATTTGAAGACGCATTAAGCTGGTGTGTTGCAGCTGCTAGCAAGCAACCGTGAATGAGAACAAGATGTGCGATGGCGGGGTGGGCAGCCGGCAAGGTGGTCTCCCATGGAAACCCATCATTGTCAAGCAAAGCAACCAAGTTTTTCTTCCAGACCCAACAAACAGTGGCTCTTCACAACAGCGCAGCGAGGAACTTGTAAAAACATGTTAAACATTTACCTTGTTCAATTATTCAGTAACTGGGTTTGTGGAAACAAAAGGATGTCTGAGGGCTCCGAGAGCTGGCATTCACGATATCAGGGCACAGAGTGAAAATAAAAACAAAACAAAGAAAGAGAAAAAACACAGAAAGAAGAATTAGGAGAAAGTAAACAGACAAAGATGTTATCTATCATAAATCAAAGCGTACGGCTTTGATGTTTTATGTGTGACTTCAACAGATTACAAGCTCCTCCATCTGCTAGATCAAACACCTCATTGTCCAAAAATAAGTAGTGATTACAAAAGACAAGGTGGGTGATGTAGTGCGGGGACTCTCGAGCTGCACGTCACCTTGACCATGAATTTTTCACGCATACAACAACTTGCCATCTGCTGAGCCGGAGCCATCCAATGAGGCTTCCCTACCCAGAATCAGTAGTGTCCTGTCTCCGCTTCCCCTACTGATTTCATCTAGTCCCCCTCAAAAAATACTGTAAGGAAAGCATAAAATATGAGCACGGGTGCCAAACACATATTTATAACACATTGGGACGACTGTGATAGGATTCTCAAGCATGAAATCCAGATCCAAAGCTATTACTACGCCACGAGCAGAGGAAAGGGACTCGGCATCCGAGCAGCGGAGAGTACGATGATTCATATGAATATCAACCTATTATCACGCTACAAGCTCAGATGAATTAACAATAAGAAGGGTACTAGAAGGCAGACTCCAGTGGAGAATCTGAGTAGATCCATAATTTCGGAAAATACACAAAGCAGTTTGTCTGCTTTGCATGGAGCCATCCGAGAAACACCTCGGTGTAAAGGCCTGCTGTGCACAGACAATGACGGAACGAGCCAAAGTAAGGCAGGCCATGGTATTTTTAGTACAACTAGGGCCGATAGAGACTAAGTAAATAGAGAAGTCTAATGAGTTTAAATCTGGTTGTACATGAATGGAATAGTAATTCTGGGATGTGGAGCCTCTTTTAGGAGTGGTTCGCCACACATTTTCTCAGCGACTCTCCTTCATTTGACTTTGATAATCCCGCTCACATGTGGCTCATGCCCATTAACACGACAGCGAGAGGACAGACACCAGGAGACAAGGGGGCCTCTTTTTCTGACCACAGGAAAAAAACGTAGCCGCTGCCCCCCCAACAAGCTCGTCTTACCAATTAGACCTGTCAAACACACAAACTCAAAGAAAAACACAACTTCAATCTATCAGCAGCCTTTGGGGACCTGCAAAAGCGCTTATTGTTTTAACATTACTTAAAGTGTGTCATATATTTTTAATCATTTTTACTAGAATTCGTGCAAGGGCTGCTCCCGCGGGTAAGGGAATGCGAACTTGCGGAGAGGAAATGTGTCAGATGCGTTTTCCTGGGAAAACCAAGGTTAGCCTTAACGAACTTGTCTAATTAATACCGCGTACCTTCGCAAAGAGAGGACAATGTTATTAGAACTGCTGTCTTTTGGGGGAAATATCAACTCGCTGGAGTGCACATTTCCTCTGTGAGCTGACAACATGTAGCCTAATCATTTTTGGGAAAAGATTTGCAGCTCTGTTAAACCATCAAGACAGACTTGTGGTAAACCACCTCTCCGCACACAAAGTAAGCCGCTAATTACTGTTGAGTAAGTCCTCAAGTGTGGTAGATGCATTTATTATGATTCCTCTCTCAGTACCAAGCGTGACAACTGGAAGAAGACTGTAGCGTCTGGGCTCACCCCTGCTATCTAAATGATTCTTAGCGCTGTTCAGTGTTTCTGCACAGACAAAAACACACAGCGGGTGTAGGTCTCCCGCCTCTTTTGTTTAGAGTTAGCCACACAGAGATTAAGTTAAGCTACTGTATTTCCAGACGCAATCATTAACCTTTACATGCAATTAATGGCATGGAAATCCAAGGGCTACTTTATGTCAACGTATCTCGCCCGTGACCACCGGTGCTCAGCGACTACTTAAAACATCTGTGCAGGCGCTGCCACCGGCGATGGGAGTGGTCTTACCCGTCGACCCCTCCTGCTGCTTCTAAAGGAGCAATTCTTTCTCAACGTGTTACCGGGGTCGTTTAAGCCTAAGAAGCATGTTATTACTTTAAAAGCCCGGCTTCCCAGAGAGAGGACAGAGAGGGTTAAAAAGGAAGGGAGCCTGTGCCTTCCATTAAGCAGTTAAATTGAAGATAAAGGGCGAAGGGCTAAATACCAAAAGACCTTACATGAATTTCTGCGTTTTAATGGAATCGGGCTTTAACAACTCTTTTTTTGTTAAGTACAGCCCATGTCAGGAGGATGCGTCCCACTCATAAAGCAGCACAGTGACAATGTACAGTGGCACTAATACAAGGACATAGTTCATCATGACATTTTCTGCAATTCCCAACTGATTAGGGTCATTATGTTGGAGGCCTGATTTATGTTGTCATTTCCTCTCACCGATCCTGCATCAATGAATCTTAATGAATTGGTAAATAAGGGTGAAGATTACACTGTGTGACACCGCAACATCTCTCACCCTCAACGGCCGAGATTTATGTAGCCAATTAGAGACTAACAGAGAAAATTGGCTGGCAGAAAAATAATATTCTTTATGGTTCAAAATGGAGGAGCGTTCTAGGTGAAGGGCAATTGTATTGTCAGTGTTAAAGTCCATAAACCACCCTCCTAACCCACCTTCAAAGCGCAGTGGCAAGTCCGAGTCTGTTTGCAAGCGGGGGGTGCAGGGGCAACTTCAGACCACTGTGCGGCCGTCCATCCGCAGAGCCGCCGAGCCCTGCGGTGAGCCAAAGTCCTTAACATTCACCAAGGCCCACCTCACATGTTTGATCAGCATAAATACAAGCCTGTATGACAAACATGTTTACCTTCTCACTGCAAACATCAGACAATCATACGCCACGAGGTGCTGCTTCTCTAATGAAGACACAGGAGCTTTCATCAAGGCCGGCCGTGTCCCTCTGTCAGAAACATGCCTCTTTTGTACAGACATCAAAAAAGCATTTGCACAAAGAAAAGAAGCCAAATTATTTGCTCTAAACATACAATTCGCCAATATTTTACAATTAGTGTTTTGTGACGGGGCTAAAAAAAAATCTTTGTCAAAAAACACATCCAAATGCCCTTCATCTTTTTTTCAAAGGGGATATATCAAAATACTATCCGGTCTTTGAAGATATCTGTGATCAACACGTAGCGGAGGACATATACAATATGATTAGGGCCTCTTTAGCTATTCCCTGGCACATCGTTATCACAACCGTGTTTTTATTTCTCAGATGCAGATTAAGGAATTCTGAAGATGATTACGGTGAGGGACAAAACAGGTTTTGTGTATCACTACAAAGCATGAAAAGCCGGCCTGCTTATTAATACCAACTTCTTAAAAGAGCACTTAGAGTTATAATGAGAGCCTTTATGTATTGCATATTGTGACTAGATTTAGTGTGAGGAAGCGGCTCTCCACATCAAACAAGCTGGCCTGCTATTAGGCACAGGGGCTGAGGGATGCTGTGTGAAAAGGAGTGGAAAATTAAAGCTGAAGCAACGCAGGAAAGGGCTTAATTTACTGGCATGTACAGTATGCAAATGAGATTACTCTCAGCTTAACTGCATCATTTATGTCCATAATAACAGCATCATCATTACAGGGCTCAAATTAAATTACACTGTAATTAGCATATCAAAGTGATTGGTTAAAGTTTAAAACAAATACCCAATTTTGTTAATGAACATCTGTAATCACCATGTAGGCTCTCAGTGAAAACATCCAAAACAAATATGTGTTTTGGAGAAGGGGAGGAATATCCCTCCCAAACGACACGTCTCACTGTCTCTGCGTGTGTATGTGCGAATGGTAGGATGGGGTTGGGGGGTTTACCTGGAGAGCTCTACACACTCAGGATATATTTCTCAAACTCCAGGAGATCAAAGATCCAATTTCCCACACTTGCCACTTCAGGAGCTCATCAATAAAATACTAATCACTTCACGCCTGATTCTGAGAATGGAGCCGCAGCCGAAGGCTTAGGGAGACTTCCATATCACAGAAAAACACCTCCGCTCTGACTGTCTTGACTGCTGTTGAATGTGCACACACTCCCGCAAAGACACACATGTAAGTTGCAGTCAGGTTTATCCAATAGCTGTCCTGCCTTTTTTCCCTCCTGATAAACATGGCAAGTTTGAACATCTAGCATTGCTGGCTCAGAGAGCACTTCCTCAGCTCAGATCTCTCACAGAAATCACACACACACACACTCACACACACACACACACACACTCACCTTATTTCATGTGCATATGCACGACAGTCGGCCTTTTCTATGTTGCACTTTTATCGTCCACATATTATTGATGTGGTTCAGAATTTATGATGAATTACACAACATAAAGTGAGCTTCATTTTTTGTTCCATTTTTGGCTTTTTTTTCAGTTTCACTACCCCTGAGCACCTTTAATACCTTTGTTTCCCATTTTCACTATTATCACTACTCTCGTACTACTCTGTTTTCTGCAATTAATTTAATAAAAAACAGTAAAAGGCTGGTGGTGTACATTGTCAGAAATGTACTCGGCAAATTTTAAAGAAGTGGCATCTTATTTCATTCATTAAGAAATCCATTAAAAGGCCTTATTCCTTGCAAGTATGTAAGAGATGTGCCTTTCAAGGTAGAGCTAGGGCAAATCCACTCCATCAGCTAATGATGGCACTCATTACACAGAGAAGCTGGCTAATGAAGGCGCGGTGGCCGGCCGATCCCCTCACCCAGCATAAAGCCCTATGAAATGCTAATATCTCACTTCTAATTAAAGGATACTAAGTCCAAATGCACCTTCACGGCTAGTTGTGGGCAACATAAATTTTATTTTTCACCAGTATGCTACACCCAGAGATGTGCCTGAGCAACATTGCATTAATTCATATTTAATACCCCCACTAGTCCTGCGTTTGCCTCGCTATCTGCCTCTCCTCTCCTTCTCTCCCCTCTCAGCTTTATATTGTGAGTAGGCACATCATTACGCTTTCGAAGAGCAATTTTTTTCTTTCGTTCGTTCGTTCTTTTTTTTTTGTTGCTTTTTGTTGGTGCACATATTACTTTAAAGTGCTTCCAGAAATAAACACACACATGCACACAACAGCCTTCCTACGTTTGTCACAGGGGAAAGGTCAGGAAAAAAACAAAGAGAGAAAAAAGGAAAAGCCAGTATTGCCCCTGCTGAACCTGTATACATTTACAGTGTTTACACATCTTTGGCTGTAAATATGTTTACAAGAAAACCTGCTGCCCTTCTCAGAAACTGACCTTGAAGCCAGTAAACAACCCGTTCGCAAAGTTCATTAACGTCAAAGAGGGTATAGTCTTTCCCCTTAGATGGAAAAAATAAAAGGTCAGTGCCATTAGCTTATCAACAAAATATTGTAATGGAGTGGAAATACTTGGCCTGAACAAATACTAAAACCATAATGAACACAATGTTAGTCTGAACCCTGGTTAAACATATACAACTTACAACTAATTATTTGGCAAACTCCTTATAGCTCCCTGTGTGCGTACGCTTCGAAATATCAAAGCCACTGCGACTCACAATATGCATTTAGTCACCGGCCTTATGCCAATAAGATGAAAACCACAGATCTCAAGTCTTTTCCAGAAATAAAAAACAGGGTCTGGTGTTGTAGCGTTAGGTTAAAGAAATCATATAAGAAATATCATCATGAAGCTCTGTTTCACATGACTGCATAATGTTGCAAACAAACGACCGCTTCAACCACCCAGTATCCTCTCAAACTGTGCTAATTATTAAAAAGTGACGCTTGCTTTAGCTTGCGTTCATTTTCAAAATGCTCAGATACAAATCGCTTCACACCCAGTGCATCATTTTCCAAAGTGGAGCGGCGAAAAGTGCTCAACTTTAAAGGTCAGTGTTAACAACATATCACGTGGCGTCCGTTTGATCCCGGCCCAAGTATTTTCCCAAGGATTCTCTGGCTCTGTACTGTGTAAATCACGCAGTCTGACCTTCTACATTCCTCATGCTCCGTCCTCCCATTCATCCACAGGCACAGATAATACTGGGCAAATATCATAAACGTGAGGATTTTAGGATTGAGGTGAGGCTGCCATCACTCCCCACCAACTGGGGAAAAGAAAGCCCATGCATCTGAAAGAAGCCCATTTCTACCTTCTGCCAGACTAACCTGCAGAGAGGTTGCCTGACCCTCATGCCTAATAGCCTATGTGCTGTCAGTCCATGGAGAATACTCCCGCATGATTGGCAATTTCACCAACGGCCACTTTTAAGATTTCCCCAAGAATTCTGTATTGTTAACAGTGCACATGCAAAACTGTGCACCTCTGCTTGGTTCAAGTTAATGCTACCAAACCAATCCTGGACTTCATGGGTTAAATCAGTGTTTTATTCAATCTGGAATTACAAGTAACACATTGGCACGATTTTGTACCTCAGCAATCTTCAGAACAATTAAAATAAAAAAAGCCACAGCCTCCAGAATGCTGCATTTCCTCTGCTAGTATCCCAGGGGTTTCCGAGTTCGTCCAAGTATCATAAAGAGCCACTGAGCGTCGCCAAGATGTTTCCAGTTCAAACGCAGCGTCGGTTTCTGGCCAGGGCGTGACCTGCAGCTGAACTGGCCTCTGCTCTCGGCCACAGGGAGGAGGGCAGCGGCCACTCCAAACACACCACCCCACCCCCCTGATAAATAACTTAACACAGCAAACAGAGGCCCATCAGTCAACCTACACATAGCTAACACCGGGACGGGGACAGAGATCGATGGGCGAGACGCTGACAAAGAAAGACAGAAGGAAGGGGAGAGAGAAAAGAAAGAGGAGGCAGGGGAGGAGAGGGGTGGGGGCACATTGTGAGGGCATCTAACAGTGCAGAGTAGATAAATATCACACGGGAGCCCAAGCCAAGCAGCGTGGAAGGCCAAGTACTGTAAGGCTGTGAAAGCCAGGCTATTTTGCCGAGCTGTGACATTTGTTTCTTATTGTCTAAGTGGCAGCTGAAAGCGTCTCCCTGCGAGGGCCCCTCGGCTCTGCTCCGGCCCGCTTTGACAGGGAGGTAACCATATTAGGACGTGTATGGTAAAGTAAACAATAACATAGTTGCAATGAGATGGAAATTTTTCAGCTAATGGTGTTTGTCATTCCTATTTTCACTGCACTGAGCAGCCCTGTGTTTTTTCTAGCCGGCCAGAGAGACTTTGTTTATGAAAACAACGCGGGAGCCAAGGCTAAAACCGGAGCAAAAGAAAAAAAAAAAAAGAAAGAGGGAAACTGTAAATAAATATCAGTTTAAAAAATGCCTCCACCTTTTTCATTTGATTACATAAATAAACCCACATTTGGGTAGAAACAGCCTCTCGCTTCCCGCGTCCCTCCCAGGCCGTGTCTGCAGCGCGGCGCCTAAATTTGAAAAGCATATTTTCCTCTCCGGTTTGGCCTTCCCTCCTAATTCTCTAATTCACCGTCTTTCACAGATGCAAACTGTTCTATTTACAAACCACAGTGGATGGATCTGAAAAATATGGTTTCATGTTGGAACACAGTCACTATTTTACATCTGTTCAGTTGTCAGAGTATAAAAAGAAAATGTCGCGGAGAACATCTAAATATTGTGTTTGGCAACTCTGAAATATAACATGGTGCTGATTGTAAAGCAGGGTGTCACTGAATTTTCTTTTTTATTCCAGCCAGAATTTGATATTCAACTTTATTCAAAACCTTACTATGAGGAAATCAAATGTGTTTTTAATATAAAAGTCCTTGTTTTTAAGTGAGAAAGCATGCTAGATTCTGATGCATTAAGTGTTGTAAAACAAGCAGCTGAACAAATAAAGTTTAAACTGTAGCTAAGTTACAAACTTTTTGTTTGGCCACACAAAACTTTCTGTGCAAAATGGTTTTACTGGAACAGACATCCTGCAAACGATGGATTCATTTCTGGGTTGAAGTAAATATGCACCCAAATTTTTCATGTTGGGTTGGTCACTTAAAGGGAAAAGAGAGGCAAAGACATGAGGTAAGATATCGTAGCTTATTCGCTTTGGCTCACCGGTGACTTTTCCTCAAAAGGCTCGGTGCGATTTGTAGAGGGATGGCTTTTGCTTTGAAACGTCTTCTCAATAAGCTCAGCGACTAAAAGCCAACTAGTTAGCTTGGACAGCTTTTATCACTCTCCACTGAGTAAAGTGATGTTCAATCCAAGAACAAGTGAAAAGAAAGAGTTCAGAGAGCTCTTGTGGCTGACTATCGTTAGGCCGGCTAGCTAGAATATGACGTTTATCACATAGTTTCGCCTTGTTGGTTGTCTCAACATCATAAAAGCTCTGGAGGCACTTCCTGTCAGCAGGCCTTCAGTCCACCTGATATTTGTCTTTATGGGGAAGTGTTGTTTATCTCTTTGAGCGGACATTCAGTGGAGAGAGAGAGAAAAAGGATTCACTTAGCGGCACCTTTAATTCTCATTCAGTATTCAAAACATTTCAACATTATCCAGACAATCCGACAAGGGAACGAGCGGGAACCTGATTGTTAACAACATACAAAGTGAATCAAAGCGGTGCGCAAACTCATGGTTGAATGAAATCTCTGATACGCCTGGTTAAAAAGGCTCCATTTCACAGCGTGTTGAGCTATTTAAAAAACGCGTAGCCCTCTTAAGCTCTGCTTAATGTTTCACTGGTCACTCGTTCTCCTCCCTGTTCACTCCCTTTTCTTTGGCTCTGGTTACCACGCTATCTTTTTTTTAAGGTTAAGAAAAGGCACAAGCACTTTGTTTTTCTATGTGCAACTGTGGAAAACAAAGACTGCAATATTTTCCATCCCTTTTTGTTATAATTCTGCTGACTCACAGGTCGGTTATTTGAGAAAAACACCTCAAGTCTTACCCTGGTTCAAAGCTCACAGCGTGCCAGCGTTCACATGCATTTCTACAGACGTGCAACATATGCAGTCCACTACAGGAGGAGAAAGAGGGAGACGTGCAGCTCCACTTGTCCTCTCCACATGTTGACTTTCTTTGTTTGGTTTTTACCCACCTCACTGCATCTCTCTCTCTCTCTCTCTCTCTCTCAGCCTCATTCCTAATCTCACACCAAAAATGCAAGCTGTTTATTTGCGTAGGGCTGAAGCCATTCCATTAAGAAGCCCCACCAGGTGCTTTATCCCTAAAAGGGATTTGTTTTCTAAAATAAACGGAGAAAGCAACCGACTGCCAAAGTGATATTTACCATGACATGAAGTGACTGCAACAAAGTCAAAACTATCCAAATAAGTATCACTGTGCCTTGTAGGAAGTTTTTCGAATTTCCTTACATAGTCAGAGACCTTCTCTCGTCAGACTGCAAACTAAGAACAAGCGTCCTTTAATGTGTCCTGCTATATAAATGTATAATATTGTTTTCGGAAGCAGAGGCAGCATGTACGTACTTTATAGATTATATCTGCCGTTCCACCACTGACAGTACGGTGTAATGTTTTGCGGTATAGGCAGTCTGACAGATGCCGGCCTAGCTTACCACAAAAAAACCCTTCTGTGTAGTCATTTTGCTCAGAAGACAACAAATCAATCCAAGTTATTAGTTCTATTTCATCTTTCCCGAAGCCGAGACACAAGGCCAAAGCTAAAAGAGAGCGCTTTGACACTTTTTCTTTCTCACTTTGATTTTCTTTTCATCTTGCTGTAAGACAACTCATCTGCGGATGGAATTTGCTTACTTCTGTCACCTCAGTCAATCTCGCGCAAAGACTGTGTCACGTTAGCCGTCTGCACCTGGTAGCGGGCCTGACACTATCAAAGCTCCTCACTCTCCTCACAGACCAGAGTTTATACGCCCGTCAATACGTTTCAGAACAAAAGAAGACCTCTGTTTGATGCTGATAGAAAAAGAAATTGAAACTTGCCAAACGTCTTTTTTCAGCCAAAAAAATATAGTTTAAGTAGGCACAAGATAACACATCTGTGATAACATTATCAGTGCAATTCTTTCTACCTCACAGCAGAAGATAATTCACATGAAAGTGAAAATAAGAATGCTGCTCTGTTGTGTGACATAATGTATTCGGCATAAGGCACACAGCTAACTGTGCAACCTGTTTAGTCAAGACAATACAGAGGCGGGCGATCTGCCAGAGTGTGTCCTGATAGCAGCTGATGCGGCCATGGGAGGAGAGCATCAGATAGGGAAAGCAGACGGCAGCCAGGTGAGGGTGTTTAGAAGGCTTTGACACATCCTGTGATCTCAATCAACAGGAAAAAGGCGGACGCACGCCGCTGCCGCCTTGCGCCTCTGCCTCTGGTCTCCATTGTGACGTCTTTGTAGGGACGATAATTTTTCATTTTCACGCTGCCTTGCATCTATTCTGCCTGTCACTGTTTTTAACTACAGCAGCCAAGCTCAGAGAGTAGATTACGGTACTTACAGTGCATGAAAAACACAGCAACAAAACCGCCAGTGACAGAAGCGTTTAACTTTCTTGCTAGAAATCTCCCCCATGTGGCACTTTTGCTACAGCGAGTTGTTTATTATGTTCCGAGCTAGGCATAAGCGATTAAAGGAGCTCTTAAGAATCAAAGTGTTATAAATGCATGGAAACACAGCCGGCTGTAAATGCCACAGAATTAGAAGCTTACCAAGCCTAATACTAATACATGGCAATTTTCAGCTTGATGCTGATATAAAGAAATTACTTTTTTAAAGTAAGCAATAAATGCAGTCAAGGGAACTATTACACAGGCCCTATTTTCATCCCAGCATAAATCTGCACACGACCTTTCTGCGGGTCCAACTCATGAATCCACTTGTTTATTCTTAACAATTCCATAAAAAGTGGATTAACAAAGCAACCTCAACAAGTAAAACTAAGGCAATATAAACCAAGGCATTTACAGCAAAAGGAGGAATTAGAAGGAGCCGAGTTGTTTGCATGATGTGTTCTTCTCTCCCTTACATGGATTCATGAAATTCAAATGAAGTCCAGCATGAGACGATAACATTTTGAAGCCCTCAAAACAGAGAAGCATGTTTTGGGCATCTGAGGATTCTTCTAAGCAGAGGCACTTTTCTGGAAAGCTGGATGTCATCAGGTCTGAATAAATTGGCCAAACAAGCGGGCCTCCTCACAGCACATATCAGAGGCAGCCCTATCGCACAGACATGCACGTATGATGGTAAGTAGTCCAGATACCTAAATCAAATACTTTCGCTGCTTGAAGGCATTTCAAATCCCCGTTTCCCAATTTCCAAACAATTAACCACAAATATGCTAAAAAGCATGTTTGGTCCAAATGTAGTAATAATGAACACGGCGCTTTCACACACAAACACATGCAAATGTATTAGAGTCTATTCCACTCTGAGAGAGCTTTAAACACCAAGACATAGTAATCCCATAAGCTGCCATGGGGATTTCTGCATTAGCGATGCAATCAAAATCACATTGGAGAGTTGTGTCAACAATTAGGCTGATTTTGCCACATTAACATTAATTACACAACCATTTGCAAGATTTCGGGCTGTTCTTACATCTGGAGCAGGCAGCTGAGGGGGCCTGCTGGACCGGACTATGTGGAGAATGCACTTCAGATAAACAGCAGCAACGTGAATCCCCCACTTCAATGCTCTCAAGTCTCCTGTTTTCCAAACGTGGGGGTGATTGTCTGAATCAAATAAACGAGGAGCGTAGGCTGTTTAACAGATTGTGGTGATGAGGGCCTTACAGTCAAGTAAAATATAACTAGCCTGGCTGACGTCCTAAAGACTTTGTTAACTGTAACAGTGTTGTTGTTGTTTTTTCCAACTCAACAGAGGCACTGTGGCAGTTAATATTTTATATGAGAATATGCTATCAGTAATGGCTTTTAGTTAAAAATCCGACACTGGCCTGTAAGCGCCATCTTATTACATTTTGTACTGTACAGCTGCTCACTGCTAATCTGTTTGTCTTTGGGGGTCGCTTCTGGGATAAATGGAAAGTTTAAAATGCAGTTTAAAGAAATATATTGTGGGCAAAACACTTCATCACTTGTACATTTTTTCAGTTCAACCTTTGCATTTTGTTTAAAGTTAATGTGAAAACAACAATATATATATGGAATGATGCTATGAGAAATGTGCATGTTTGAAAAACAACACAAATAAAATTTGCCCTTTTTTAATCATATCATATTACATCACATATTTTGTTACTCAGAGCAGCAGCAAGGACGTTCATGTACAGGACTCTTTGGCACATGTTCTCTGCATCTACCTACAAGTCACAACATGTTGATGGAGGGAAAGCGTGAGTGAGAGACAGAGAAGAAGTGATAAAGACAAAGCTAAAAATAAAAAAAATAAAAAGAGGGAGAGAAAAGAGAAAGAGAGAAAGAGAGGACAGTGAGGTTGAAGCGGTATGAGACAGAAAACAGACTCTGACACTCCTCCTCTGAAGCCTCGAGCTCCTGAATTGTTAACACACCCCACATGCACACACACATGCAAACACACACACAAAACTTCCCCACCGCCTCACTCCGCCTCAACAGATCGCTCCAGCCAAAAGTTCACATCCTGGGGGCCCCAAACCTTCTCACATAGGAAGACGGGTGTGAGAAGCAAACACGAGATATCCACCAGAGTGGCTGAGATGCCAACGATAACAAGACTGAGTGCGGTAACCTCCCCCCCTCTTGTTTGGTAAACATGGCATTACCATATTTCAGCTTTTCCCGACAAATGTCAACATGTACAAACAGACATCTCCACACTGAGCCGCCTCGCTCAACAGTGCGACGTCAGTTGAAACTTCTAACTAACACCATGTTGACCTCTGGGTGAAGTGTCTTTTTTTTACGCACTGTGCACATCTTAAATCGGTCTGACTTGCCCTGCACGTGTATAGGCTCACAACACAGTGCACAAACAAGACAACCACACTGCATTGAGTTAATTATTAAGCCAATTCAGCACAGCATTCACACACATGCAGGGACCAGAGTCTGGTGAATGATTGTGTGTTTACCTCCAACAAGGACTTGCTTATTTAAAGCAATCTTCAGTTCCAGCGGTGGTTGAACAGCCTCCTCGTCCTGCGGACACAAGATGGAGAATCATTTACAGTAATCAAATAATTACAGCTGAGGACCGTAGTTCTCCTAAGCAGCACCCCCGGGTCAAGAGGTGCACAGGTACACAGGTGTGAACTGAATGCTTCCAATAATAAGCTGCCCACCGGTCGCTATTGATGGGAATTGATAACGTGCAGAAACTCTCTCAGCGTATTCTGAAAAATCAGCAGAAAGAAATCAGGTCTCTGCTGTTTGCTGTCTTTGTTTGTAAGAAGAGGTGCCGGTCAGCGGAGCTCCCTCTGCTGCGATGGCGGTGCCACCATTTCGGGTGAAAGCGGCACAGGTTGGCACCTCCCGCTCACGGTCCTGTAGACTACTATTGTTGGACACATCCTCGCATTTCCATCTGTCTGTTAACTACAACTACACCCACTGATGATAACAAATGAACAATGGAGCTGTCTGATGAGAGTGGATGGTTTATTTGCAAGACAAAAACTTTCCATATTGCTGACAGCAGAGGCACTTCTTGCCACCCCCCTCCTGGTGGTGAACACAGTGTACCTGTACCTGCTCTGCCCTGACTCAACTCCCCCTGGGCCGCCCTGATCTGCATGCACACAGCTTTCCTAACTGAGCACTCAACCCAAGCAAGGAAAGAGGGGGAAAAAAGAGGGAAGGAAACAAAATCTTATTTTTATGGTAAACTGAGAAGTGACTGTGGGGCAATATCTCAGGTGCATTTGAATAAAAGCATTAAAGCATATCCAAATACGAAGAGGGGTGGGGTGGGGGGTGGGGGGGAAGCTCCAACTCCCTCTCCCACTGTTCTTTTCTGCCGTTTACATTTGGCAGTCAAAACTGTGGCCAGGCGTTTGTGCAAGTGTTTATCTAAAGCAGACTGAGCATAGATAAAAACACACCGGTCTAACTTGCCCAGTTTAAGCATTAATTATGTGTTAAATGCCCTTGTTGAAAACACGAGTCAACATGCCGCTCGCTCTGAACTCTGCTGAGGGTTGAACAATCATCGAAAATGGACCATTCCCACACAACCACCCTATTATTGTGATTCATTACACTTCAATTAACATATCATCAATGGAATCGTAAATCAATGGCGAGTGGTGACAAATGACAGATATTTTCAGTTTCAAACTACTAAACATCATTAATTCCCATCACCTGAAAGAGCCCCGGGAGCTAAATGAGTTTACCCAACGCATAACATCCATTTAGATAAATGTTCCATCATTTTAATGATGGAAAATTTGTATTGGAGAGAAAAGGCAACAACGGGATCCTGATAGCAGCTGTACGCCTTTTCTCCTTGTAATATAATGCCCATCTTGTAATGCCTAAACAGATAATTGTCTCCATTTCAAACAGCACAAGGCTGTAATATTGCCATTTAGAACAGTGGGGGTGCGGAGAACGTAGGGTGAGGATAAACAAGCACACGCTGCTTCACCCGGTTGGGAAAACCGAGCCCATCACACACTCCCACATTGAGATTTTAGGGAATAGAACAACTCCTGGTTGAGATAATTACCCACCTAGGTGGGTTATGTGCATGCTCAGTAAGAGGCTTGAGATAAGAATATGAATCAAAATGCAACAATTTCAAAAGACAAAGGAAACTAAGGAGAATTTTGCAAGGTTCTCTTGTAAAGTCTTGGGAGGATGTCGTAGGTGCACTGTGTTCAACAAAGTGGAAAATAGGACAATGCAGACTTTTGACAAAGGAATATCTCAGAGTATTTACAGGGTTCTTGTGTGCATGGCCAGCATGACGGTTAGCCTGATACCTCTAGAGGATCAGATGATCCAAATAAATGTTTCCATTCTTTATGCAAATACCAAAGGCTTCATTGAAATTGTGGAGGAAAAAACATGCAAACAACCTATTTTCAGAGGAAATGGACAATCAGAAGGGTTTTTTGCTATGGTAATGAACTGCTGCGGTTACATCCGAGCACGAACAAAGACTCATTTCATTCCGTCCACAAACCTGTGAAGTGGACTTCCCTATTTGTGAGGGGGTCACGGCTTCACAATATGCTCTCTAGTCCCAGGTATGTTATCAGTGCCTTTGGCTTTGTTGTAAGATTGCATGTTCAAAATATGAATTAATACCCCTCCACTGAAACGCACCCAATCCCAACAAAAGGCCCGCATTCACTGTGGACAGCTCTTCAGCCCCTCTAATGGACAGGCTCTCCTCTCTCTTCACACCGCGCAGACAAAAAGATGAGGACCCATGAATATTTACCACTAAGTAAAGTTATTCCATTAATTACTCTAAGCACGCTTAATACTGTATCTGTGGCTACTTCTGTGGCGGCTCGTTAATGAACCTTCACACATCATTACCATATTAATTAATGCTCAACTCAATGGTTGTCAATAGGAGACCGCCAGAGTTGTCTCTCAGTTCTCTACAGCCCATCCGGGATGTTTCGATCACTTAGTATCAGCATCTGAATAAATCTACAGTGTGTTTATCACGGCAGGGCCCAGCGGTGTGCTGGAATAAAGCATGAGGAAAAAGTGGTTAACACCGCTGAAGGCTGGTGGATCCGTATTAAGAGCATTGTGTAAATAAGAAGAGGGCGTAGGAGAGTTTGAGCTGTGCAGAGCCAGTGATATCTATATACAGGGTCACTGCTGTTTGTTTTTAGGGTGTGTGCCGGAGATTTTCCAAGTCACTGTCTGCGCTCTGTAACACAGGAAAATCTAAAGCATGACTCACTTCTCAACAAACGCAGCTGTATGATCTGATCTGCTAAAAGGGCTGACTGCACACTATTTTCTCCCTCTTTTCTTCTGGGCTTTTATTTATTAAGAGCGACTGATTAAATGAAAAACATGGCTAAGTCTCGTAAAGACAGAAAAGTCAGCAATTGAAAAAAAGTGAAAAAACAAGCATTGTTTTTTTTTCTTTTTGATGTGATTGGCAGGATCCTGGCATTATATTGTAACACCCACACAGACTGTAAACAACAGCACTTTCTGACACGCAAACAGACTCAAAACCCACCAATTAAACCCAACTTCAATCCAGCCAGCCTTTATTCTGGGCGCTTTTTTCAGATTCTTTTTTTTTCTAAGCTTAAAAGGCAACAGCGCAGTCTGGTGAATGTCAGGCCTGTCTGATCCCCCAGATTCTTTGGACCTGCCCTCACATTTTGCTGAGCTAAGAACAAAGTACACAGAGTGCACACAGAGAGCTTTGCTGCCTTAATAGCAAGGAAGTGGAATTTCACTCCTGACCCAAAACAAACAGGGCCACATATTTCTTTACGCTATTCAAATGAGCTCATTGACTGCAAAAAGCCTTATCAAGTGAATACCCAGAGCACACTCCTCTGTGTCTTCAGGAGGTCTAATCTATTGATCCGCCAGAAAAGCCATCAGAAAACAGCCCTGCGCAAATTATTTTGTCTTCTGACAAGTCACAGCTGGGGCGGCTCAGGATCCAGGATACAGACGGTTAAAAAAAACATTTCAAAATTATCACGTGAAATTAGATCAGCACAGTCAAAAACTCAGGGGCCAACTCAGACTGAACATTATGCAATCCTATTTTTATAACCAGCCCCTTTCCACCCTGTCAAGTAGGAGGACTGTCAATTCTACCCAGCCATATCGGGTTTCCACCCTTGCCCAGGTCCCAGCTCCTCTCCGACCACAGATCCTGTGCGCTATTAATATCAATAAGCTGCAGATTCCATTTCCCCAGACAAAGACAAAGAGAGAACAAGAGGCGATGACCGAGGGGAGGAACTAATACCGCAGGGTTACAACTTACTATCACCTCCAACTGCGCCGTACTGAAAAAAAGAGGAAACGTTCTGAACATGAACTTGCACACACTCTGTTTCACACACACACATGTGGGCACCATAATCATGGCAATGCAAATGTAGGCTAAATGCTGGGTGATGTTTTCCAATCAGCTCGGTAATGTTTAACTTACAGAACACATTCCTCCATGAATCAGGCTGAACTGCACAACAGTTTTATGTGAAATCTGCAAAACTCATTTAGATTAAAAAGAAAACACTGACAACAATCACAATTTTCATCACAATTCAATCTGTTGATCTGCCATTTTGTATAAAAAAGTCCAAAATATTAAAATTATCCATCACTAACAGTCTGTTCTCTCCAAAATCCTAAAAGATCTTTATTTACTATATAAGACAAAATTCCCTGATTTTAATTACGTTAAAGAAACAAATTAATGCTATTTTTGCTTTTAAAAAAGATGAATAAATAAATAGTTTCTGTTTTACACACAATTATTTGCATTTATCAGATACCCCAAAGACAGGTTTCATTATTTTGCAATATTATACTTCACTATGTAGCAGTCTGCTTCTCAGGAAATACAGTAAAACTATCTGCACATTATACAACAACTCTGTCAATCACTTACTGAACACACCTACAAACACACCCGCACGGACATGCACACACATACATCCACCAGCGTCCCGTAAAAGGTAAAGAGAGGAGGAGGAAAGAAAGAGGAAGAGAGAGAGGGGAACGATAATGAAATCTTTACAGACTTACCCATGAACAGTTAAACAGACTTTCATGATGTTCATGAAACTGTATATTGATGCAGATTCCCTCCAAGCACTGAGTGTTTTGAAATCCACTTCTGAAGAAGAGGAGAAAGCTGCCAGTGAAAGTAGCAGGTATGGAGTAGTTGAAGTAGTGTGTGGTAGTTGAGTGTGCTTGTGCGTGTGTGTGTGTGTGTGTGTGAGAGAGAGAGAGAGAGAAAGGGAGAGACTAGAGCCCAGGCTGCAGTGTTGAGAGGGACTGGAGGTATGTGGTCTTAACACAACAAAAGCTGGTGCCTTGCTCTAGATTAAATATGCAGGAAGAGGCCCCTTTGCATAAACACAAACACTCAGCAAATGAAGAACTGGCACAGAGCAGATGCCTGCTGAGAGCCCTACCTGTCCTGGCCTCTTTTAATTAGACAAGAGCAGGCAGAACAAATGAACATCAACACGGTCACACACGGCAGAACAAAAGAAAGGACAGGGGGGAAAAAAAGAAAGTACTTCCTCGATCCTCAAAAATGTCCTTAATGAGAAGAACAGAAGTTGGTGGAGAAGAAAAAAGCGGTGCACAAAATTCAAGTCATACAGAAGATATTTGATTTTTTCCTCTGGTGTGATTGTGTTTACACCTTGTCTGATAATGTACATAAGTATCCCACATTTAAACTAACTTCACTTTTCAGATAACTGACCAAAATCAGTGAAGCCTAACGAGCCCGTGTTGAAGTCTTCATGCTCTGGTTATACTCCTGTAACCAGAGCATGAAGACTTCAACATGGAATTGCTTAATTACTACCTAAAACACTAATTAAAATCTAAAATATCAAATTTAATTAATTTAAGTAGGTCATTTTTTGGTGTGGGTTTTCATTAAATTATGTCCTGGATAAAAAAAAATACACCTTGTGATCCTTTAATTCATCTTCACACGTGCGTCTCCTCCACACACCTCCTGGTGGAAATGGGAAAGAATAAAAGCTGAATTTTAATCGGCAGAAAAAATTGATTTATACCGAGGTCCATTGTCCATGTCTCTCTTTCTTAAGTCTCTCGATTACGTCCCCACTTTCCTCCCTCCCTCTTACGCTCCTCATCTATCCGTCTCTCCCTCTGTTGTTTTTTTTTTCTCATATGGACAGGAATGCAGAAGCGTGTGGTGTCGGGGGGAGGAGGGGGCTGTCAGAGTTAAAAAAAAAAAAAAAAACGCAGGAGAAAGGGAGCTGAGCCCCCTCCAGAAAATCTGGGGAGTGGCGTCAGATGCTGAGTGACACATACTGATGTGGCCAGTCAAAGATGTCATTTTCATGTGAAATCCTCTCCAATGGTTCATGGGGAAGTGGGGGTGGAGGTGACACTAGGTGAAGAGAGGCTTGCAGAGGGGGAAGAGAGGGAGAAATCTGAAGGGTGAAAGGGAGTCAGAGAGGGAGAGAAAGGAGAGCAGGAACGAGACCTCTGGAAAATAAACAGGGTGTAG
>JAVQJZ010045538.1:0-12323 GCA_036025355.1 Leiopotherapon unicolor | reverse complement strand
AGCTGTCTATTCATTTTTAAGGACAATCCTTCATATTATAAATTTAAGACCTGTTAAAGGCAGTCAGGGACTTTTAATTTATGCCATCATCTTTATTCCGGCTGCTGTCACAAATAGAGAAGTAAAATGCCAATAATGATTTCCCAAAATGTTAATTTTCAGACCAGAGAACCGTCCTTTCAGTTGTTTAGCACTGATGGAAATTACTTTAATTGCAATCCATTGCATCACTCAAAAACAACAAACTAACAATTTGCGCCCAAACAAACAATCTGTGGGCTGGAAAATGCCCAGATGAGTGAAGCTAAAAACAACACCGTGTCTATTTGTGGCTGAAGCATCAATAAAGACAAGCTGAAAGTGCCTCTCTCTCTCCATGGCATTTCATTTTGTTTTTATTTTGGTCCGCCAGCCCCCCTGCCATCACCTCTTTCCTTTTGTTCCTGCCAGGCCAGGCCGAAAGGGGGTGTGGGCCCAACATGAGCTCGCATCGGCAGGCTACCTCCAATCTCCAGCCATTTGCCAGCATGGTACCAATCAACACTTTACTCCCACCCCGCCGAGAAGCAACCGACTCTGAAGGAGACAGAAGGGGACCTGGTGTGATGAAGATATGGAGTGTGTGAAAGAGAGGGAAGAAGGAAGGGAGAGGGACAGAAATAGAGGCCTAGAATGAGAGAAAGCAGGAAGGCTGCTCCTTGTTGAGCATCCTAAATTTACCCCGGTGCTGAGGCTCCCCCGTCGTCTTCAACTCTTGCTCTGTCGCAAAGATCTGTGCCTCTGCCGAGCCCTGACACACACTTGCACACACACACACACATGCACTCGAAGGTATAGTAGGCACTTTGATATCACTGCTGCTTCCCAAACAGACACCAAGATTACACTCCATTTGAATGTGAGAATTTTGCGGATGTCTCCACCATAAAAATGGCTCTGGCTCTTAAGAACTTTTAAAAGCGCTTCTTTTTAATGTAACAGAAACAGTCAAATTACACCTCTGTGGATATTTATCTTTTTTTTTTCCAATAATGGTTTCTGTGCTTCCATATATTTCTTCAATTTATCATACTGTGTCCTTGCTGCCTGACCCCTCTCCTCACAAGTGTACTATTGATCCAAGCCATCGCAGTGATAAATGCAATCTTTTATCCGATGACTGAATTTTACAAATGAGAGAACAAATGGCCATGTAGATCTGCACTTTACATGGAGCAGAAGTGCAGAATAGAAAAATCATTTTAATTAGTTTTTTAATGTGTTATGTTTGCACACTGTGGTATTTAAGGGCTGTGTATCTCATCATCTCAGATGGTTCAATAATTACCACGTGTGGTCTCAGTCCAATACAAATACACTGTGGATACACTGCCTACTAGATTCAGACTTGTTCAGTTGTGATCAAATTTTTAAGTATACAAATTAATATAGTAATGCACATATCACATGCAGTGAGTGGAAAGATGACCCAGGTGCCACTTGACTATTTCTACCCAGGTCTGAATTTGAAGAACAATTTATTTTTAAGGTTTCAGTCACATTTTGGCTCAATCCAGGAAAAGATCTGGATTTAAGTTAAAACACAATGTTAACCACATGTTAGAATGTCCTATCTAAATGATCTCTGCACACCTGGGTACTTGTCTCTTCCGTGCTATGTACGTCCAGATATAAATGGTCCCATTTGCTTTTTCACCCCAGATGCAGATTGCATTGTTGGCAACTGACACCTGGGTGGAAATAATATCCTGCCTTTAAAAAAATGCTAATGCAATATGAAGATTTCAGGTAGCAGTGCACATGCTAAAACAGTATTTCCTATGCAAACATCATGCAAATATTGCAAATAGCTTGATGAAGGTATGTGATTACAGAATACAGCCAGTTAGCAAGAGATGGGCAGGTGCGAACATACTCACACACACACCAGAGGCTCCACAGACAGAAAGTAAAATAAAAAAAAAAACTTTATTCTCTGGAATATTAGATTTTTTAAAATTGAGTGCAGAATTTGACTCTGCGGTTCTGTGTCACTGTAACCAAAACTCTAAACTTTCTGAAACGTCCTGATTAATGCTGAAACCCCTGTGTTTCTTTATTTTTTGTCGTGTGTACCTGTGGTGTCTTTTTCGTTTCTTCTCCCAAACGAATGCCAACAGATGGGAGAAAATTCTGCTAGGAAGAAAACATTCACGGTAAAAAGGAAGCGGCATTCATGAGACAGAGCCTGGGAAAGCTTCGAGTCAGTAAGGTAACGAGTAAGTGAAACAGACAGTCGGGAAAAAATAGACTTGCTGAAGTAGAGTTAAGTGAAAAAGTAGACACATTGTGAGCGGAACAGAGAGACAGCAATATTGGATCAGGCAAATATTGAGCAAGAGCAACAGCAGAGACAAAGCGAAGGGGCGAGGAAGAGATCAACAGAGCGAGCGGAGGAGTGGTGCAGCGGTAGACATGTTTCACGCTCTTGCTGCCTCTTCCTGCTTCCCCGAGGCTGTGGCCGCCCAGCCCTGGAGCACCGGCGGCGGGCTGGAGCGCGGCCTCAGGACGCAGCATTTGGTCATTTCACAGAGCACTGCAGCCCACCAAAACAATGTTGAAGCAATCAGAGTTAATTGCACACTAATGGCTCCCTTTCCACTTTCCTTCTCTAATTGGCTGGAGCGCCATCTGCGCGCACACATGCACACTCAGATGCATCCCACACACACACAAACTGCCCCCACTCTCACAATGCAAACATTCACAACAGGCGTCAATTAAACTCTCCAAACGACATGCAGGTCTAGAAATGGAGAAAAAAGAAATCTAAGTGGAGGATGAGGGATTTTCTACCAGCGTGCTCTGTCACACAAGGGGGGGACGCTCACGGTTTATACAGCCGGTGGAACCTTTAGCATGTTTGCATTGATTTCTGCCTTCAGAGCAGAGCGGATAGAATAACCGTACAATCATTTGTTGCAATAAATGGATTTGGCTTAACAGGAGAAGTGTTTTCGTGACTCAAACACGACCGCTGATGATCCTGTTATTGCAGCAGCTGATGGATCCCCCTATCACGCGTTCTGCTTTGCCTCACCTCTCCCCCACCTGGCATGTGAAACCGCGAAGGCGCTTCATTCTCAGAAATAGCTTGTCATTGCTGTCATCTCCGCCGCTCCTTTCCCATGCATCAGGTTTCTCCCCTGCAGTTCTTTGTTATCACTTAGCAGGAAATCTTTTTTGGCTGCGCCGTGTGGAAGCCATCACCGCAGGCAAAGGTGAAATGGGTACAGCAGGGGTAGTGCTTTAAGTGCAACGGTTGCCATGGCGACCACCTTTACCCAGGTTCTCCCCGTTCGCTCACCTTCCAGGATTCGAACGGCTCACTCGCTTAATTGACAGAATCAGAAGCACACACAAAGACAGCCCTAGAAAATGATTAAATCCGTTGCCCACCTGCTTGTTTACACTCTGGCAACCAGTTCTTCAGTTTCCTGTTTACTGAGACATTGTCCGCTCCGCCATCTGTCCATTTTTCCTGTTTGCAGTAAAAACATAATTTGTTCAGAACAGGTAGAGCACTTCTCTTTTGCATAACTCTTTTCACACAACAATGGCAAGCTTTGTTTTTGCAACACACACCATCTCGCACACGGCCGGCAAACCGCACAAACCGGCGCGACTCTGTCCACACGTTTTCTCCTGTTTGACTCCGTACCTGTCTGTTTCCACTTGTACACCAGCAAATATTCATGTGCATCTGCGTGCCTGTCTAAATGTTGGTGTAATTGTGTGTCTAACCTTGTTGTGTGTGTGTGTCCAGGGCTAAACAAGAGCGTATCAAAGGTGATGACACCATCTTCAAGAAAGCCTGAGGCTCCCTGTGAACTTCACGGCTGTATCCAAATGTCGGTGGGAGATACACCAACAAACGTAACCTCTACTCACACACACACACACACTCAGAGAGCTTAGATTTTCTTGTGATTCACACTTTATATTCTGGTAATTGTACTGGGAGCAGGTCTCTCTGTTTGAACACCCGCGTTTATATTTCTTCCCCAACACCATCTCTCAGTTCTAACACCGCTAAACCACATTCGTCTGAGCTGACGCAAAGACATGCAAGATAACTGAATTTATAACACTTCACACTTGTCAGCTCAGTAAAACAAAGTGTCCAGATGCAAGCTGAGAGTAATGACGCTCTGTCAGAGCACTGCTAAGATACCCAGCTTTAAAGCGTTTTCACATCCCATATGGCAAAACTGACAATAGGCTTTTTTAATTTTTATCTCTCCTAACGTGTCGAATATCATCTCCAATCTCTCTCTGAGCAGCTGTCCTTCGTTTGAAGGAGGTGGGTAAGTGATGTGAAGTTAGTTGAACCTTGTTTTGTTTGTTGAAGAGTCTGTAAGTCAAAGTGATACAGTGGTAGGTGTTTACCCGGGTTTTTATTTACATGCTGCATCACTGGTTGCATCATATTCTCCACTTCCAAGGTCAATCTGCAACATTTCACAGGAAGCGGTGAGCAATGAGCAACACTTTGTGTGTGTGTGTGTGTGTGACTGTGCATGCATGTATGCTTCAGCACAGCAGGACTGACTGGAATTTTATTTTTGGTTAAATATGCTGATTTGTGGTGACTATTTGGACTGGGCCTCTATGTCTTTGACCATTTATCCGTGTGTGTGTGTGTGTGCACGTGTGTGTGTGCAGTGGACTGTTCTTAAACGTGCCACAGTGTTCTGCACCTCGTCCCTGAGTGTGACAGGAGCAGATGTTAAACCCAGCGCCGGCCGCAGGGCTCAGAACACAGCTCCCATCAAACAAAACTATTTCCCCCTCTGGACGGTGGCTCTGCAGGCCGGTCAGCTCTTTACCCAGCATTCGCTCTCTTTGTTCATCATAAATCCTCTGCTGATGCCACAGGAACAAATAAAAAAAAAGAAAACAGGCAAATGTCAGCGTCCAAACTGGGACAAAGAGTTCCACTTGCACTTGTGCGACACAGGTACTGTACAAAAGGCTGTCTCCTGTCTGTCTTGGGGCACTGATGTCGTTGCCCTTACCGACTGCGCTGTCACTGCGTTTAGGTTTTTTTGATGGATAGGCGCCGGGAATGATGGGTAAATTGAGTGGCTAGGATTAGGAAAAGGCTGGACCGATGGGTTATATAAGGGAATTAGAGAATGTGTGTCAGGGAGAAAAAGGTGTTTTCCTTTGTGTGCTTGAGTCACCTGAGCGTGTCCAACACACACTCTCCTCTCATCGGTTCCAAAGGGGCGCACTTTGCACTTTTCCATTACTTTACTAACCTCGTCCGTGTACAGCCGCTGTAACCCCCCCCGCGTGCCACTTTCAGGGAAACAGCAGGCCGAGGTTTTGAACCAGCAACCCCGAGGACACTGGGAGAGAGCATTACCCTCAGTGGCATGCAGGTCCAGACCTATTGGCAGAGCGTTCTGATGGAGAGCAAACACATGTAACCAGTGGGAGTCGGCCCATCTGTCTCTGTCTCAGCTAGTGGCGCTCAACGCATGCACACACACACACACACAAACACACACACACACACACACACAATTCCTCAGGAAAGTGAGACATGAGCCTGTGTTGGCAGTGACAAACGAACTGCACGACGAGGGAAAACCAGTTAGAAGATGAAGTGACCAATAGATCAGACAACCGAGACTCTCCCTTTCTCTCTCACTCCCTCCCCCTCAGTTGCTCTGCGGCCTCCCCCACCCTCACCCTGCTAACAGGAGACAGATAAAAAGGGTCACTTTACTCAGTTGTTCCCATTCTAAACATCATCATGATCATTCTTGTGGAGTCTGTCTTTACAGTTTTGGTCTAATTTGCTAAGATTTTGAAGCATCAGTTTCAATTCCAATTTAAATGTTCTGCCCACTGTAATTTCAAATAATTTCTGAAGTAGAAATTAGTAATATGAAATTCTGACGTCACCTCTGGGCTAGCTGCTGTAACTCTATGACTCCATTTACACCTTTGTCACCTTTGTCACATGCTTCCCGGGTGGCTCAGAAAGCGAAGTGTAAATGCATAGATTAAACTCTGTTTACCATCCATCAGGCACTAAGCTCAGATCATCTGTGGCTGAGGTCAAAGTGTGTGCAAATGCTCTGAACTTCATCTTTTTTTTTGTGGCCCCTGCTGCCCAGCATGGATTACTGCTGCTGAAATTTAATTGTATTTTATCGGTTATATTTTGACTAATGGAAAAATTACATTTAATTTGAAATTGTATTTTTAATAAAAAAAATGTTAACGCAGTTGCTCTGGAAAAAATAGACATCTGCAGGGCAGCTGAGAATTCTCAAAGCTCTGGTACGAGTTTTTAATTGCTACTTTACTTTTTTTATTCTCTTTTTACATTTTTATTTGACTGCTGTAATGTTCGACACTTTGTAAGATAAACAGCCATTTAGGGAATATCAGGTGTTCTCACCATCTCGCTCTCCTCCAAATTGCGTGCAGATGTTCCGTTAAAAAGAAAAGAGAAATGCTCAAGGTGTTTCTTTGTCTGACAGATTCAGCTGCCAAATCACCACCAGTTTGCTTATTAATGAATTAAGATGAATCACAAGACAATGAAGTGAGCTGTGTTTTGGGCGTATAGTCCACTATTATCCGGAGCTTCCTTCCCAGCACGTTTTGCAGCAGCAGGTGCCTGCTAATGAAGCTCAGCCAAACAAAGTGAACATCCACCGTGACTCCTCCTGCTTTTTTACCAGGCTTTGCGTCGGTGTTTCTCGCCTTGCTGCGTGAGTCCGACGGCCGAGCAGAAGCGGCATCAATGCCAATGAGGGATGCAGATGGACTGACTGAGCCTGTATAGATGTTACCAAGCCCCGCCCACTCAGTCTCTCTACATCCACACACAGGCAGCAGAGTGTCGGGGGTGGTCGGGAACGAAACTTTTTACATTTGGTGATGATTATGTATTTTTTTCTTGTGTCAGAAAGATTCAGGGCTCAGGGCTGCTCCCAGCTTATCCTGACGCTGTCCAAATTCTTCAAGTGTTACCATCAGATTTGATCCTGTCTAATGTCATCTTATCTCAGTTAAAATCTCATCCTGCTCAGTCCCGCATTTGTTTTATCTGATCCAGCCGTGAATGCTCCACTGACTTTATTCTGCTGAGCAGGTTACAGGTAAGGTTTGTAAGAGGCCATGAGAAACTCAACAATCCACCAACCAGTTCAGGTTTAAGCTTTATGAACACGTTATGTACAATACTTCGGTTGTTTTCATTAACCTCTCTCTATATTTCTGTTTTTATACACAGGTTTGCACCACTGACTTTGATCAAAGAGTTAAAAATCTTCCAAGACATGTGTTCACCTCTTGAACTGATGATTGACCCGAGAGACTTTCACACCAGTCCCATCCTTGAACTACTGCACTTGTCAGTTGTCCAGTATCTCTCAAGGTGACAGCAGAGGCAGCGTAGCTGAGCCACAGAGTCTGAAGAACATAATGTGATCACTTTCACCACATTATATTGTCAGTGTCATTTTTCAGTGTTGCAAACATCACAATTATTGTACTGTCCTGAAAAGAATTGAAAACAAATCATCTGCATGACTAGATACCAGTGGAGAAAATGGAGGGAAAAAGTGAGAAATGTTTTTTTTTTCACTTGTGTGAACCCTTTAATTACTAAAGTCTCTAAAAGATAATCTCTCCCACATTAGTCTCTCTTTATATTCGCTCTGACTGACTGATTCCTTGTGGTGATAGGGATGGAAAGATAGGTGTGTGACAGAGATAGGGAGAGGAGGAAAGAAAGCAAGACAAAAAGGGAGAGGGACAGATTGTAAATGTGTGGAAAAGGCGGCGACGGGTTTCACCTAAAGCGAGGTTCATTACCATGCATCTGTCAGAGCGCCGACGGAGGTCTTGTTGCCAATGGCAATGTGGAAGGGAGTTAAAGAGCATCAGCATCTTTTTCTCTTTCTCTCTCTCTCTCTCTCGCACGCGCTGTCTGTCTGTCGCCGCTGTCTCTCCCCCTCTCTCACTCTCCGAGCAGTTAAACACATCAGCATGTCTGTCATCGCTCTGGCCTCGCCGTCTGCAGGCGCCGACACAGTGCAGACAAGAAAAGTCCATTATCACTTCCCTCAGTGTGACTATTTATCTCTCTCACCATCTCGCCCTGTCACTTGCAAACCCACCCACCTACCCTGCCCCTCATGAAGCAACACACACACACATATCCACACACACACAAACCAGCCAACTAGGACTGTGACGAGCAAAGCATTGCATCACCTGTCTTTCACTCCTTCAGCAAGAGCTGCTGAGCACCCTACTTTTCTAAGGGGTGTGTACCTAAATCTACTCTGTGTGTGTGTGTGTGTGTGTGTGTACGTGGTTGCTGGGGAGAGATATCTGGCTCCTAAATGCTTCTGAGTGTTTAAACGAACTGAATATTGCTCCCCCTTCCCCCAGCAACTATCATCCATGTGTTCCCTTCACAAGACATTTAACCTCCAACTGCCCCAGCGTGGATGCTCAGAGACCAACAGCGAATCTGAAGGTGCCGTTTGAAATGAGCACACTCAGTTTAGTTTCCCTGGACAAAAATAAAAGGTAAGAAAATGTACAGAGTGGACTTGACTTGAGATTTGAGATTTGACTTCTTTTGGAGTAAAATGAGAAGACTGATATTCATCTAATGCTTAAATATAAAAGTAAGTCAGTTTATGTCCAGAGGGCAAACATTTTTGCCTCTTTCCATTTTACATGAAACTTAAAACCTGACCACGAAGAGAAGTGCAGAGATGGCAGCATGTTTTTTCTGCCTTTGGGATATTTCTTCATATTTGGTACAAATGTCCGTTCAGAGATGAGTTGATTGTAAGTTGATGGTCAAAGGTCAAGATCGCATAATATGTTTTTGCCAATATGTCAGGAATTAATAGGCTGAATATGATTTTTTTTATTGATCTGGTCCACTTCGATTTTTGACCAATAAATTGTAGTGTGAGTAGATTAATTGCAATTTTTCATTGTAGATTAAAACGGTCCATGCTGGCATTATTTGAGTTAATATTTTATAAAAGAAATTGCTTCATTTTTTTGCATGCATTAACTAACTTTATATAGATTTTAATTTGTCATTTGTAAATTGTTTAACTGGAATAATGTGATTTTGTTAGGGTTAGGAAATGGAAGGACAGAAAATAACTTCAGCTGTTTAAACTGACACCTGAGCTGTGAATGTGCATCTCTCGAGCTTTCAGCTCCCTCGCCTTGCTATGCAGATGTCGATCTTGAAGCCGTCAGATTCAGTGAAACAAATTTGCCGCTTTGTACCTTTAAGAAAGAAAACCTTTCAGACAGGCAGCACGGACCCGTTTCAGCACTCCAAAGTTTTCCCCAGACACTTTGGAATTTTGGCTATCTATCAAACTGCATTGGAGCTCAAGCGCCTGCCTGCTGTGACCCTCATTTTAACTACAAAAACTCTCTTTAATGGCAAAGCCAGCCCTATTTTAGCTGCTGTCATCTCTTCAAACACACGCCGCGCCTTCCTCCCGGCGCTTTGTAGTGTTGCAGTGGGGGCGCCGCGTGTCTGTGTGGGATGGTTGACTGGTCAGGCAGGGCGAGGTGTCGGGGAAAAAGGCCTACTCTATCAGGTAGAACCTCCATCAGTGCTGCGGGGACCTTTGCTGCTTTCAAGCCTTGTGCACACTGACAGAAAGCTTTAAGGAGCTCTTTCAAAGTGCCGGCTATCTTCCCAGAGACTTGCACGCACACGAGCGCAGTCTGTCACGAGTCCAAATGGACGGCGATGTACCAAAGTGAGGCAGATGTAGCTGAGCCGGTGTAGGAGTGAGGTGCAGAGGGGTGAGTTTGGAAGTCGTTCGGCAGGAGGAGGTAGGAAACCGACTGAAACGAACACGGCATGTTTTTGTGAATCTCTCAGCAATCAAGCAACGGTGGGAGAAATACAGCTCTCTTTAATGGCAAAGCCAGCCCATTAACAATGTTCATTTGATGCATGTAGATGGATATTTAAAGGAGAGCTGAGGTCAGATTAGAAAATAATAAATTCCTCACGTGTTGTCTCGATCTTGGCTTTGGTGAGTGCAGAGAAGGCCTTGCTACACCATGAATAGACAGTTTCTTTGGCAGAGGACTATAATGAAAGCTCCTGAAAACACTGAGTCTTCACCGGTGAGTTTCTGTGCTGAAGATGCACCCTGAAGGAAGCAACATCATGTTGTCTCTGCAATCGAAACAAACGACACGCCCCATGTTGTGTTCCTCAACCAACATTTACTCCTGCATTTATCTACATCTCAAGACCCAGCTGCAGACCGCTGATTGGTTTTGCTTGAGTAATGAGCACAATCGACAGAAAGTACAATTTAATTAGGAGCCAGGAACGGCGGGGCTGAGATGGAAGATACTGGAAGAGGACGGGGATGGCGATTAATGGAACAACGACTTCCCAGTGTTCCATCATGGCAATCTGATTTATTAATTACCCATGGCGGTGGGGTTTTTATCTCGCTCGTCATGCAAATTGGCAGGAGAGGCACAGACGCACACACTCACACACTCACAAAAGGGAAGCAACATTTGATATTATGGGGAGGCTCGTCTTCCCTGTGTGATGTGGAGCTGTGAGACTCTCGGCAGGTTTATTTGAATGAGCACTTGAAAAGATGGTATGATTGACAGTTTAGTACAGTCAAAACAAACACACTCCAACGAACATGTCTGACCTGAAAATACACCCATGACTGAATTCTGTGCTTTTTTTCTTCAGGCGGAGAGGCTGCTCTCTGCTGCTGTTACAGCAGGTAGTGACATCACAGCCACGAGATATTCAGGGGGGAAATAAAAAATAAAATCCCACTTTAATATCCAGCTGCTGAAGCCTCTGGCAAGGATTATGACGAGATTACGCTTGAGTGCTCTGCACGTCCTCTCTGGCAAACTGTATATCCACAAATACAATTACTCAGACAGACAGGCATACATAAATGGCACACAGACGGATGCAGCGTGAGGGGAACACTTTCAGGTTCACTTTTCTTTTAACTTTCTGTCTTTTATACTCAATCAAAGCAGTGCAGTGTTGAAAAGAGGCAGACCTACGAAAGCTTTATAGTCACGGAGACATGCTGTACGTGTGGCCTTGTACATGCCATAGAGACACACATTCTTTATCTGCAACCACTGAGCACTTATACTTGTTCACTCTTTCCTCTTGCTTCAGCGCTGTACCTGCCTTTGCACACAGTTCTCCAACAAAGATTCCTGCCTGAATCTTTCATATGTTTCCAATAATGTTTGCCGTCCTGCAAAGCTGGCCAAAACCAGAACTTTGGATGTTTTGTTTTTGATTTAAAGAGGAGGCTCCGAGAAGAGTCGGTGTGGAAAGCTAACAATTTTATGCCTCTGGTGAGATGTTACTTTGCTAAATTTTGCAGGAGTCAGAAAGAGGAACTGCGTAGCACACACTGAGAGTGATGTGCTGCTCGTGGGCGGCAAGTTGTGCGGGCTGCAAAGTTTGAAAATCCAAAAGGCGAATGTCAATCACGCAGGCATTCTTTACTTTGTGTGAGCGAGCTGCCGCTGCTCGCACCAACATCTGCACGTGGATACTTCATCTGTGGTAGATTGTGTGTGTCCCTGTGTGTGCGCAGATATATTATACAAAGTGAAATGAGGTCTCAGCTCTCCCAACTATACAAATCTCATCAGTCCTTTTTAGTGATTGTTATGCTCACTAATGACTGGATTTGCACTGCGAGTTTGTGTCATGACATCCATTGGTTTACTTTATTTGTGCAGTGACAGCACACAGGTGCACAATGATCAAAAAGCAAAAAAAAAAAAAAAAAGCAAAAAACAAGGGGATAAACATGAAACAGGAGTTGCAGGTTGCATATCTGTGCAGACAAGAAGAAACCCAGGGGGCTTATTAAAAGTACCAAAACTTAACAAACTATACAGTTAAGCAGAATGCATCAAGTTGAACAAAATGACCCAAATATCAGTGTTGAAAAATCTTAAACAGGAATGTTTTGCCGACAAAATTAAAACTAATTTTGAAATCAGTATTAGTAGTACCAAAAAGAAGAAGTTTTTTTGAGTTTTTATTTATTTACATTTTTTTTTTTTTTTTGCAGTGATACATTAGCGTTCTAAAGTTTTCGTGAATTTTTTTTTTTTTTTTTTGCAAATACAAAAAAATTGGTGCACCGGGGGCCCACAAGCCAGGGCAAAAATTTTTTTTTAAACAAATTTGGGTTTTAAACCATAAAAGTTTGGAAAACCCAAAATTTTTTTTG
>JAVQJZ010045532.1:0-12310 GCA_036025355.1 Leiopotherapon unicolor | reverse complement strand
ATCTGCTCTCAGCATTTCTATGCTGGTTTAAACATGAAACTCCAATTGTCGTCACTTTATTTGCAATTATGTAATTAAATTATAATTATGTTTTACAAATAATTTTATTTGCTTCGTTTAACAGATTTAATTGAACTTTTATTAATAATAATAATAATAATAATAAATCGCATCAGTCTCCTGCGCGCACTTCACCTGTAACTCACTCGCCGTCACTTCCACAGAAAGAAGATGGAAATATCGCTGTTTCTGTCTTTTTTTTTTTTTTTTAATCTGTGTGTCTCCACCTTTGCTTGGCATTTAGAAAAAATGTTAACATTATCTTTTATTAAATGGCTATTTTTTTCAGAGGTTATTTGAGTTTTTTTAAAGTTCAATATGTGTTAAAATAAAAAGAGTCAGCTTCGCTTTTCGGGTTATGACCGCGTGCTTCACTGGTGAGGAATTAAGATTTTGGATGTGAGGTCCCTCCCTAATTTTTCTTTGTTTCTCCCCCCTTTCTCACCTCTCGTTGGAAACAGACTATTGGCTTTCTTTTATTCATCAAGGCGCCCGACCTATGGGGGCTCTCACCTCTCCTCATCTCCGTCTGATTCGGAAAAGAAACTTCTGACAGGTGCGGGGGGAGGAGGGGTGGGGGGCGGGTTTGATTTTTTAAAAATGCTCTCATCCTTAATGTGTTGTCATCTGGAAAGCAATTTCGTATGATCAAAGTGCGGCTAGTTAGTGCGGTCAATATCCTTTCCAGCAAGCCTCTCATATATCGATAACGAGACAGCAGAGCCTCTCGCTGTGCTGCGTTCAAGGCCTCAGCAGCCGCTCCGCGCGTAAAGAAATAGAGCCCCCTCCACATTTACATTTCACGGGGATTTAATGTAAATACAGAGATAAAATAAATATATATTCAAAGTCCTTTGGGGGATTTTATTACAACATTTCAGAGTCAATAGACTGCTATCAAGTCCGGTCAGGTCCTTCACATACAGGTGCGCAAAAAAGATGCACTTTGGGGTCGTTACAGGAGTGTCACGGTCTCCTGTTGGCGTCTCCTCCTCCTCCTACTCGCTGTCTGTGTTACTGTAAAGAGTAAATAAGATGATTGATCTGTGGTCGGTGGGGCAGCAGTGGTCCTGCGGGAAAAACAAGACAACACACGAGCCAAGATGTCACTTTACTGTTATTTTATTTGTCATTTGAATAAAAAAAAATGTGCCCACACCGATTTTTTTAAAAATCAGATGTAATGAGGATTGAATTTATCATCTATTGTTTTATAAATGTGTTTGTTTGTTTTAGGTGACGCCTTCGTGCAGTGCGACAGCGGCACCCCCCTCCCTCCCTCTCTCTCTTTCTCTCTCTCGCCTCCTTCCCTCCCTCCCTCCCTCCCGGGTCGGAACCAGCGCAGCGGCGAGCAGACTCCAGTCCAGTCCGAGAGACGGTGATCGGGCTTCGGCCTCAGGTGCATCTCTGAGGCGGGGCGACGCGGAGAGTCCAGGTGGGTCAACTTTCCTCCTCATCCTCAGCCTGCCTGTGCTCACCTCGATGCCTTTCTCTGTCACTCGCCTCCATTTGTCTTTTAAAAACGCCACATTACTTAAATACACACACAGAAATAACACATATCTTCATATTGCATGGACCTGAAGTCATTTAAGGTCAAGATGTTTTTACCTAGAAGGGCTGGAGTGTTGTTGACTTATAATTGAAGACCACAGCTTTGTAGTGTTTCCAGGTAGAGATAAAATAATGTGGCACTTGATGCAGGTATAGTAAATATACATTTTTTAATTTCAGACATATGAAATCTAAGCCATCCTCTCTTCTGGCTGTTGCTGGAGCAAATTATGAACAAAGACATTTTGATTGTGATGTTGTGCAGCTTCCATTTTGAATGCTGAAATATTTTATTGCTCAGATACTTTGATCCGCTTTGGTGTCAGTGCCCCCCCTCCCTCCCCCCCCACCCCCCTTTCTTTTTTTTCTTCTTCAAATACCTCTGCTCCAGGTGGTTGAGGCATCTCACATTTTGAAAATGTGTCAGTGGAGAATCAACGCAGACCTGTCTATAAATACCCAAAGGTGTCCAACGCGCCATTCAGTCGCCCTCGGCCATCACCGATAACATGCATCGCTCTCCTCCAGTGTCTGAACGCTTCCTCCGGCTCCTCTGCTCCCCCTTAATTCTTCCTGTCTGATATTAGCCCCTTGGCGCACCTTAAAATTTGCGTTTCATTATTCATTACTCAACGCGCATTACCATTTGGTTGCAGACACACGTCTACCTGTTACACTCCAGGCCTATAGGGCAATTGAAGGACTCTGTATCTTTCCCCCCCAAAGCCTCTGTCCTGCTCCCCCCTCCTTCTCCCATGTCCCCCACCTCCACATCTCTCCCGTGGCCCTCATACCCCTGTTGTCTCTCGCTACCACACCTGGTAACTACAAACTTGTACACAATAATAACAGCCAGATGTATCCATCTGTCTCTCTATCTAGCCTGTCGGCAGTTAGTGGAGTGGCTGAGAGACTTGCAGGCGTGAAAGGTCAGTTAATCAATGGCGCACAATTTGACAAATCCCAGCGACTCTTATCATCCTCACGGGCGTTTAGGGCAGAAAGGAGGACCACCGAGATAAATGCTTAATCCTGACTGCACTGTGTGTGTGTGTGTGTGTGTGTGTGTGTGTGTGTGTGTGTGTGTGTGTGTGTGTGTGTGTGAGTGTGTGTGTGAGTGAGAGAGAGAGAGAGAGAGGACAGATACAGGAGCGCTGTGAGGCAGACGGGCAGATAGGCACGCGATGGCTGGGAGGTGAGGGGGGTCTTTTGAAAGAGTTGGTGAAAGGGAGAAAGAAGTAGACGTGGCTCAAAGCGAAACTGGAAAGTGAACAAATACGCCCGTGTTTGGAAATGACAGATTCTCCTTTCCTCAGTCACAATATAAAAAAACAAAGACACAAAAAAAAGAGGGGGGGGGGCGACTTTGCGGCTCTCAGATCATCTAATTTGCCTCAGGCTGGACAGGCCAAGCACGTGCCTTCTGGGCTGACATAGAAATCCTGGTTCGCTCTCGGTTATGGCTCTGCTGCTGTGTGTAAAGTTGAGAAAAACCTGAGGAAAACAAAGGTGTATGAGTGGTTGAATTCTCCTGTGGCATGTTAGCCCGCCTGCAGCAGTGTGCAACCAAGAGGAAAATGAGCTTTTGTCCACAAGGCTGGCCTCTTTTTTCCCTCCGTTTTTTTGAACTGCAGGGGTCTGGAAGGTGGCACAATTTCTTTGCCCTTATACCCTTAACAAGGATCACCTCAGTGTGACATGGGCGACAGTTTTGTATTGAACTGTAATGCACTTTTTACTCCTTGTTGTGGCTTTATCGGCCTTAATCCCATTTAGTTTAATGATCAAAATGGTTGTCCACGTCACCAGAAACTGATTTCTTGGACGCGTGTGCATGCATGTACCTCCCGCCCGCGTGCTCTCTCACATGGGTGCCAGAGAGCTGCTTGAGTAATCACACAGACAGACACTCATGTCCTTTATCTCCATCTCAATACAAGTTCACTGTAATTCGATTGAGATTAGTTGCACTGGCATGACAGCAGATCCTGAGTATTGCCAAAGCACTTAGGAGGCAATGACAGGACCACATCGACGTGTGCTAACACATGCACAACACCCTGCGACTGGCCAACCTTGTAGAGAGACAAAAACAGAGAGAGAGAGAGGGAGGCAGAGTGGAGGATGGAGAGATGGAGTGACAGCCGAGTCAAAGAGGTTTTGGCAAAATCTCAGGATGACAAAGTTAGGGGATGATAGAAAGTTGTCGAAAGAGCGTGAAAAGAAGAGGAGAAAACTGATGAAGGGACCCGGATGACGAGCAGAGCTGAAGCATGACAGGGTGTGTCCAAAAAGATGAAAGAATGATTGACTCGCGGGGAGAGTGACGGAAAGAGAGAGGGAAAGAAAGAGGAGAAAGAAGTGGGTGGGGGTGGTGGAACGGAGAAAGGAGGTGACAGAGCGAGGCAACAAAAAAAAACCCAAAAAAGAAACAGGAAAAAGGTGAGAGATGCCAAAAGAGGAGGAGAAGGAAGGAGAGACGGCGGGAGCGGAAGAGGAGGCTCAAGGCAAAAGAAGAGAGGACAGGAGATAAAGGGGAGCAAGAGAGGATAAAATGTTTAAGAGTGATGTACGAGAAGAGGGGAGAGGAAGAGATTTACTAGAAGAGAGATTAAGTCAAGTTGTCCCCGGTCAGTCATTAATCCGATTTAAGAGCAATTAAGGTGAGACTGATTCCTTCCGAGAGAGAAAGAAATAGATGGAGAAGGTGAAGAGAGGGGGGAAGAAAGAGATGAGACAGCGAGCAAGCGAGAGAGGAAAAGAGTGATTGAGAAGAGGAAAGAGGGAAAATAAAACAGAAAATCTGAACTCTGAATGCCCGTTAGTGGACAGAGCAGAAGCAGTGCAGCATGTGCAGAAAATGTGGCGAAATATCTCAGATTTTGAGATGCAATTATTTCACGCAGTTTTCATATGCAACATATGCATAAAATATAACTTAGAATTGGATCAAACTACATGTAAGGTGCCAAAACTAGTAAAGGTCAAACAGAGGTTAGGGTGAGAAGTGAAATATCTTTTTTTAAGAATGGCGGTAAATAGCTTTTTTTTTTTAATAGCAGACCGTCTTGATCAAACCACAGATTTCCTGTGAGATCCGGATCATACGGCAGTGAGTCATTGACACTGCTAACAGAAGCGTAATGTGAAAGCAAGCAACCGGGACCTCCACATCTGCACACAAGAGCACCACAACCTGTGAGATTATTCCTCTGAGAACGGGGCAAAAGTTGCAGAGATGACGGCACAGCTGCCGAGAGAAGAAAAAAAAAAGACGGAGGAAGGGAGACGGAAAGTGAAAGACAAAGTGGACGAATCTCCTTTGAATGAAAATGGAAAAAAAAAAAAAAGCACAGAAGCAATGAAGGTACCCCTCCGCCCCCACTCCTCCTACTCCTACTCCAACAAACCCCTCCAATCCCCGATCGGTGCGCTCTGTTGTTCCAGATGTGTATCAGGGGTCTCGGGGTCGACACAGGGGTCCCTCCACTGCTGTAGCGTTTCTGTGTCTATTGGGAGATGGTGGTCCTGATAGCTCGGCCGTCTGACACGTACACAACAGTACATAAATCAAACGCACACATACGCGCACTCACTCCATTTATCTCCCACTCAAGCAGCGCGGTGATAGCAGCCAACTCTGCATAGAGTCAGAGAGAGGGAGAGGTTGTGGTCTGTCTTGTTAAGTGGGAAAGTAATGGGTAGCTGTAAAAGGTTTACTTCTGTTGCTGCCGTCTCTATTGTTCAGGCCTTTCCAGTGTTTGTGCCTCCTTTTGTTTGATGTGTTCGAACAGCATATAGCACACTCGGCCACGTCCATAATTGCTGTTCCACATAACTGCAGGACAACAGCGTGTTATTATGAATCCTGTTAAGGCAAAGAATGGAGCAAATTGAAAGCAGAGGTCACAGATTTCGTTGTGCAACATTTTTAGGCAGCTGAATGGAAATGGTTTTACATGATTTCATTGACTTGCATCAACGCTGAATACATCTGCTTTTTTAAAAGTCGCTCACCATTATAGGGAAGATTACCTTATACACATCTCCTTATTCCATTTAATTTTTTTTTCCTTTATCCTGCCTGTTCTCCTATCAAGATTCTGTCTTATTTTTCTGTGGCGCATCCATCGCAGTTTGTGTGTACCAATCTGTAGCCCATCACAAGTCCCAGATTGAGAGGCCATTTGGCTGCTGTTGACAGGAGGGAGCAGCTATTGACAGGGCCCTGCCGGGGAGGCGTGTCTCAGGCCCCGCGTCCAAAGCGTTTGTGGCGTTTAATACACTGTAGCAGTGGTCTTCACAGCCCTCACCCTGCATGCTACTGCCATAGGGATCAATATGCACTGGGTTAGAGAGAAATGGACCATCTGATGCACACTCAGAGAGGGGGATGAGGGAAAAAGAGTGAGAGAGACAGAAACAGCAGGGAGGGGTGTGTTAGCAAGGGATTTAAGGGGGGGGGGGGGGGGGAAGAGGAACAGGCTTGAAAAAGGGGGAGATGGCGAGACCGAAAGCAGGAGAAGAGAGGCGAGGAAATGATTAGAGGCACAGTTTAAAAGACATGGAGGCAGAGTGCGGCCCAGCACAAAGATAGATAGCAGGGGAGAGAAAGTGGTCAGTGGTTGAAAGAGACATTCAGCTGGGAGAGAAAACAGATTGGAGTGTACGGGGATAGACACTGAAAAAGAGGAAGACTCTAGACACCAGGGAGGATACACACAGGAAAGGAAAAAAGACATAAGGGAAGAGAAGAGTGGGAGAAGGGAAGGGAGCGGAGGGGGGATAGACGAAAGGAGGGGGGAGAAAAACGGAGAGAAAGTGAGAGAGAGAGAGAGGTGCGGGGGAAGGATGAGGAGGAAGGGAGGGGAGGGGGGTAAAATTTCCATCAGGTTTTCAATTGGGGCGGATCAATAGTGTATTAGAGCTCACCTTGACCCCGTCTCTCCCCCTTCTCCCCGGCCCAGCACACAGGCCAAGCTACTCTCACTCACAGCAGGGGATGGAGAGGGGGAGAGATTGCATTACGGCCTCCCTTTCTTGGACCAAAGTGGCAGAAAATGGCACAATAAAAGCAAGAGCGGACAGAAAGAGAGAGGAAAACTAAGTCGCGGCAGGCAGAAACGGAGAACGTGGGAGAGTGAGTGAGGGAGAGCGGAGTGAGCTGGAGGAGACACCAGCGGGTGTCGTCGTGCTTGTTTTTGGACAGAGCTTTTCTGGGAGAGGAAACTGGTTGGAAGCCGGGGCTGGCGCGTGCGCGCAGACACGACTTATGTGTATGTGTGTGTGTCACCAAAATACTCCATAGGGTTGGTTGGAACTGGTCAAAATGTGGTGTCCACACAAACCAAATGCATGCTGCATACTTCCATAGATACATGCAGAGTGCAGACACACGTTTATACATAACATTTATAGAATTATGCACAGTCACATCATGTCCGTATGTAGAGCACAAACCAAATGACACACACACATTCATGCATAAACCTGATCTTGTGTACTTCACATTTCATGCTCATTTGTGTTTGTTTTAATTTTATGAAGTCACAAGGTGGAAAGCAAAGGTGTGTCTACTCAGGAACACATTGTCTACATTTCTATTTGAACCACTACAGCTGTATACACAGGCCGCGGTTCACTCACACTGTGTGTAAACCCACAACCTAAAGTAGATTTTTATGCTTTAAGTCTACGCACATGAATACAGTGATTGTGTCTTTGCTTCTGCTATCATGCTGTATTCTGTACACAGTACTTGCAGACATTGTGTGAGGGTACAGAAGATGGGAAGGTGGACTGGCATGCAGCACATTTGAATCCCTAAACTAGACTAAACTAAACTGAACCACATCTGATATAGTAGAAAGTCATCATTTTCAGAACAGCATTGGATGTAAAAGAAACTAATTAAATGTATTCCCAGGTTTCACTACAACAGCCCTCTCTGGTGATAGGGTTGGATGTACAGAAAGCTTTTCAAGTAATGATAGCTAACCTTTTATCAAACATTTGCCTTTTTATACACCCAACAGCCATGGAGAGGCAGTGACCCCATGAATGCCTTTCTCGTAATCACAGGCCATTTCGCTCCATTTTGGTCTCCACCAACCAATGATTTCCTGTAGCTTCATGCCAACCAGGCAGCTTACATTAACCGTATCCACACATACTAGATGGAAATATCTACTCATGATTTTATTCAGAGGTTGATGTGAGTTGTGACACTCAACCACCCAGTCATTTGTAAATCGGAGAAAACAGAACAACGAGCTGAAAGCATGGAAAGCTGCTGTAGTTCTTCAGACTTAATTGTTGATCTTCAGCAGGTTTGACACTTCAGATTAAAAAAAATAAAACTTACCATGAAAGCAATCACAGTTTTTTTTCCCTTGACATTTCTTTGTTTTGTTTTTAGTTTTTTTTTTTTGTATTAAATTTAGGAATTAAACTATAGCCTAAATTCAGCACTGCGAAATCAAGGTCTGTCATTTTCAATGAGCGATTTGAAAACTTTTCTCAGACCTGCTGTGAGAATAACACACACACACACAGTGATACACACAAAGCTGGCAGGACACCCTCCATCACTGGAAGACAGCACAACATGAAGCAGTTTGAGGAGGACAGAGGCAGGGGGCAGAGGGAGATCGTTGATGGGGGTGGGGGGGGGGGGTGGGGGTTGAATAAAAAAAATTGATCTGGGAATTTAGCATTTAGACACAGTTTACAAAGCGATATAGAGGGGAGGCACAGGGAGCAGAGGGGACCGTGCAGGGGGAGGACACTTAACTTTACAATAGGTCAGCTCTGCCTATTTGACTAACTGTAACCCTGACATCCTGCCACGCAGGCACACACACACACTCACTCACGCACACACACTCACACACATTCAGGTGGGGAAATACATGGACCAAACTCTCACACGCTCCCCTCGACGATCCGTCTTTGGGCGAGCGTGTGATTTAGCTGTTTAGACAGGAGCTTGTTTGTAAAATCGCAGACCTACTAGCAGCACCATCCTCATCTCTTCCCCACATTTCCTAATGCTGTTCCCATTGTCACCCATCCACACTCCGGTGCGCACACACACACACACACACACACATACATACAGGCGCACGCACCCTATCTCCTTACACACAAACACACACACAGAGAGTAACACACAAACTCTGTCCCACTCGCTGAGGGGGAGAAAAGGAAAGAAAAAAAGGAGTGAAAAAAGAAATCGATCGCCGGGGATAGCGGTGCGCGTCGGAGAATCGTATCTTGTCAAAATAATATATTACCCTCATCCCCGCCTGATCGATGCGGTGGATTAGGGACGGAGGGCTCCCTCTCTCCGCTCCTCTCTCTCCCTCTCTTCCTCCTCGTTGCTTGGTGCAGTTTAATATTTACCTCCGTGAAAGAGCGGCCGCGACGGCTCTCAGCCCTAATTGATTCCGACACATGGGGCTCTGTGCTCAGGCTGCGGATGAGAGAGGGAGGGCCGGCTGGAATGCAGAGGGAGAGGGGAGAAAAGACAGAGAGAAAGAAAGGTCGAAAGGAAAAAGAGTGAGAGAGAGAAGAAAAGAAAGGGGTGCAAAGGAACAGAAAGAAAGGAGGAAAGGGAGATTAGGAGGGAGGTGGGAGCAGAGGGTGTGACAGCACTGTAAACACCGACATAGTGGAAAATGTGATGAGTGCATATGCTTATTTGAAGGGGAAGACTTGTGTAAGGAAAAAAGACAGATTGCAGGAGAAAATGGAAAGGCCGAGCTGAGGTGTTCAGCTCAAAGAAGATGGGATAAAGTTCAAGTGGAAAGAGGCCGTGGAGGAAATATAGTTGTAAAGGTGTGAGATCAGAGAGCCCGGGGTGGCAAAGGGATGAATGGAAAGGATAGAGGACAGGAAATGAATCAGGAAGAATGAGGGGAAACAGAGAGGAGTAGGTGGAAATGGGACAGCGCGCGGAAACGGCAGGAAGAGGGACGGGGAAGAAGGGATGAGGGCCGAGGAGAGCAAATAAGAGGGGATTAAGAGAGCGACATGAAGATGGATAGAAACAGAGGAGTGAAACATGACGGGTGGAATGTAGAGCGCCAATAAAACCGCGAGAACGGGGAGGAAAGAAATGGGAGGCGGGAGAAAGGGGGGGGGTGATGGAGAAAAAAAGGAGCCTGGCGCAGAGGTGACAGAATGATATCAGGTGGGATAGACAGAAAACAGGAGTGATAGCGGAGCGAGAGGCGGGAGGGGAGAAGAGGGACCATATTTTCCGTTGAAGGAACTGGCCTGTCACGCTGTTCCGCCGGCGCAGAGCAGCTCTATAAAATACAGAGAGCAGGCGGGTCGTGTCGGGTGACTTATGTGTATATCTAGGCTTTGTCAATATGTCTCTGTCTTCCTTCCTCTGTGCTCTCCCTATTGCTCCATCGCTCCTGTGCTCCCTTTTTTTTATTATTTTCCCAACGCCAATTGCGCCTCCACTCCCTCTTCATGCGCATCGTGTGTGTCCCACTTAAGTGCCTCTCCTTCTTCTCTTTCCTCTTCTTCCTCTTCATCACAGCAACCTTGTTCATCTTTGTTCCATCTACGTCGAGGATGCACACACACACACACACACACACACACACACACGCACACACACAAGAAGGTATACGTTTAGGAAGTCGCCTGCTCGCGAGCCAAACACTATTTTGGCGCAATGGCTCGAGGACTTGGCAGGGCTCGCGCGCCCCTAATGATCCTCTGTTATGGCGCAACGCAGGCGGGATGATGAGCCTCGCGGTGAAATTGACATCACTGACAGAGGGCCAACACAAATATTCTCCTCTGTGTTTCGTGAAGTCTGTGTCAAACCCGAGAAACCGAGCAGACAGCTGCCGGCGTTTCGCAGCTCACCACACCCTGAACAGTCCGTGTGGTGTTTTTCCCCCTCTGCATGCAGGGATGTATGAATGAATGCATGTGTTTGTGTACGTCTCTCTCTCTGCGTGCATACTCCTCCTCGTCGGTCTTTGCCCCGGCGCAGAAGCACCGGGTGGTAGGCTGATTTATTCATGTGGTCCCAGGGAGGATTACACCTCCTCTTCCTCATTTGGCATGGTTTAGTATCCTGAGCACAAGCCTGGGGAGACCTGGGTCCGTGGGGGGGCCCCAGACATCCTGCAGATACTCTGCTCCGGTCTACCACTGGTGGACACTCACAAATTACCCTGCTCTACATTTCATGTATATTCATTAAGAAAAGCCGTCAAAACTTCACAGATCTGTTCTGTCTGTGAGGCTGCTGCAATGTTGTCTTTATTTTCCGTCCAGGTTTTTGGTTCTGCCTGATGCCTTGACCACACTGCAAGGTGGTAAAGTCCAGGTGGAACCTTAAATATTAAGACGGAGAAAACAATAGGTTTTCCCTTTATGCTGTCTATGAACTCTCTGAAAAAGCTATTTAAAAAAAAACACCTCTCATTTCTGATTGTGATGTGAATCTGTTCTGAGCTGCCACCGTAAGACCATGACAACTGAGCGTCACCGTGGAAACAGAAAGGTTGGGGGGGTGTAGAGGACAGAGAAGTTGCACTCGGATGAAACAGAACTTATTTATTTTTACAGAACAAGCTGAAAATTCTCAATCCATCTCCATGACTTCCTCCGTCTCTGGTCTATTGTTTTTCTTTTCCTCCTTCTTACCCCCTTTCCCTCTCTCTCTCTCTCCCTCTCCCTGTCGCTGTGTCTGTTCTTTATTTACACCTCTCCCCTGCTCTCTGCAGTGGCTCAGGGAGCGGTAACAGAAGTGTCACTTGTCATTATTGGTCTAATTCAGTAATCCGTCATCGTGCACTCACTGTATGCAGCGCATTATACGCCGGCACAGCAGGTGTACTACGCACTGAGGTGGAGATTCGATTTGACACGCGCACACAGGCGAGAGGGCCGACGGGGGCCGGGCCGGGGCAGACGGGCGCTGAGTGTGTGTGTGTGTGTGTGTGTGTACAAGTTTGTGTGTGTGTGTGTCTGAATAAGAGTGGGAGAGGGAAACAGGGATAGAACGATGGAGAGATTGGATTTTCGTGCATTTGTGTGTGAGCATGCTGGTGTGTGTGAGTGTGTGTTTGCACATAGATATATGATTTCAGTAGTAATGCAGCAGTCAGAGGTGTGTGTAATGGGAAGAGACAGAGATAGTATTAACCAGAGACAGGATAGACATTAGTTGTAAATACGGAATCAGTTATATCTGAGGAGACGATGGTCATTTTAAGAAGAATATTCTTAAGAGGTGTCACCGTATTTCATGAAGACTTCATATCCATTCATTTGGAATCTGCACTCGTTGACCTCTGTGCTGTGTCTTGTTTTTGTTTGAAATATGTTTCTCAACTTCAAAGTTTGTGTTCTTCTACGTGGTGAATATGTTCCATGATCCTAAAGTCCATGTAACCCAGTCAACAACCAGCAGGGAATATAAAAGCACCTGAAAACAAGCCTCTAATACGATCTACAGCACAAAACGAAGCTGTTCTTAAATGTGCCTTTAAGTCGCATTGATCCTCGATATTTGTTTTTTTTTTTCAGGACTGCAGGTTTCTCAGTAGTATTGTATAGTTTTTGAAGTTGTTCACTATAATTTGTTATTTTAGAAAGTTTCAAAAGAAATGAATTTATAAAAAAAATGGCCAAAAGATGTTAGCAATTGAGGATAATAATT
>JAVQJZ010045531.1:0-11237 GCA_036025355.1 Leiopotherapon unicolor | reverse complement strand
AAAGAAATCCCCCCCTGTTAGGCTCATGCTCTGACCAGTATGCATTTCTTATAGTCAAACAGGTCAGTATTGAAAAACAATATGAAAAATATATTCAATTTGTATTTTTTTCCCCAACTGTACAAACCCAAAATGTTGCCGCAAAAAGAGAATCACCCAGGTGCTTCTTTATACAATTCGCTCCCAATTGTGATTGAAAATGCAAAGCAAGACATCAAATAGCTGGCAAAAATCTGATAAAGAACCCAGAGAAACAACATGTAGGATGAGCGTGACAACATCATTTTCAATCATACAATTAACCTATCGAGGCACCAATTTTACACTCCTCAGCCTGTGACAACAGTTCACGTCTTCTGTGGCTGTGAAGGGAGTTTTCATAAAAATGTGAGAGAAGAACAATGATAATGCATTCAGCATTATTTTAAATTAGGTTTCAGACTTCATGTTTTAACCTGAACGCCTGTATTACAATCTTGGAGTGTGGAGGTTGTAGTTGGCAATTAGCAGGCAGGGAGAGTATAAAAGGAGCACCGTTAAATGTGAATGTTGATGTTAAATTGCAAAGATAATGTTATTTGTTTGCCATCTTTGATCAGTTAAAATGAAATGTTTGTGTGTATCAGACAACCATGTGTTTTTTCGATTTTCTTTTTTACTGGCAGTTGCACAAACCAAAAGTTTGGCTTCATCTCATGAAGAAAGGTGACAGCAATGCTAATTATAATGTTTGTGAAATGATCATTTCAAAGGATAGTGTCTTCCTGCTTTGGTTTTCAAACTGTAAGGACAGATGGGACGTGTGTACCAAAGTTGATGAGCCTACATCATTCACCTCAGAGCTAAGCCCCTTTGCTCCATCAAGCAGTTGGAGAAAGAAGAAACAGGAAACTACTGCTGGTCCTGAGTAGCCGAGCAGTGCATCCATTATCAATGGAAAATATCCTTTGTTATAAACCCTTCAGCACCATGCACTAATGTGATGAAGAAAACCTGTGGATGTTGTGTAAAGATACTGTGATCAGAGTCAGGGATACTAAGATATTTCCTGCACAAATGGTCAGTAAAAATAAAATCATCAAGAAGGAATCGGACAAGATAATGGCATTGGTACCAATAAAATCTTATCAATTCGCATCCCTAGAAAATGTGGCTGCATTATATTACTTATTTATCTCATGAGATGAGAGAGAAACTTGCTTCCTGACTGACTACTTTGACTGTTTGGAAATCTTTGAAAATGTTGGTTTCTTTATTCAGTTGTCAAATTATTTAAAAAGCAGGTAGAGGTAAGGATAGACTCCAAGAGACATGGCTGATTAGACCAAGGAACAGAAGTCGCTGTCATCTGAACACAGTATGTTGATTTGGTCACTATTGATCACACTGATTGTGTATGCTGAGGGAATACCAAAACGTTTATCACCTTTGATCTTGTCTGACTCTTTCAAATCTGATGGATCACCTCAGAAATACACAACAGTAAAGCTGAGCACATCCCCCCTTTGTGTAAGGGTCTGAAAAGTATTATTTTGTTGGAGAGAGACATCAAACAGGGACAAAACACACATTTTGTTAACAGCACATTTTATACATTTCTGGGGAGCCACTGTGACAACAACATTAATTTTGTACAAAATTCAACCTACAAAATTATTCGTAACCAATAACTATTTGATAATATCTCAAAAACACATCTTTAAAGATGAGGATGGATTCTGACTTTGTCTCCACAACATCTGCAGAAATTAAGAGTATGCTTTCAGTGAAAATCAATCAACGATATGGGTTTGCTAAAGCCAGGATACAGGAGACAAGTTCTGCTTAAGAGGAGTGATCCTGACTGATATTTTCAAAGTTAAATAAATCAATAATTTGTTTTGCATTTGGGAACAACACTATGAATGCTTTTTTTCTAACGAGTGATCCAGGCACAGTTCAAACAGCCTGTTTACACAAAACCGTCAGTTTCTCTTTACAATTAGCAAAAGTAGCAAATACACAACTTTCCCAGTGGACTGCAGAGGGTGCATTGAAGAAACCTCTTTGATGACTATCATATTTCATCAGCATCAGCCGCCATCTTCTCAAGTGCTGTAATAATTTGCTGTCTGTGCTTTGCTCCGTACCCAAGAACCCTTCAACTCGCGAAACCCACCCACATTCCCTTTTGATCAGAGGCACTCAAGATTAATTAAGCCACAATTTACTTTAAATAGGTCTGATTAGCATGCAGATTAGCACCTTTTTATTTATTTCTTTTCTCAGGAATGCTTTATCCATACACCTGGTCACTTTGTGTGTGAGACCACATGGACTACCGGAGAATCTGTCGACTAATGAGTGCACACAGTCATTAAGACTCACTCAGTGATTAGCTCCTTTCAGACTGTGACGCAAGTGCACGCTCATGTTTCATGTATGTTACGTTGGAGTGGACCGTCTGCAGCCATATATACAAACAAAACAAAGCACGGCAAAGACTAATTACAGCTCCTCGCTAAATCTGTAATTTCTGCTTTGACTAAATGAAGAAGCAGTAAGAAAAAAAAGGACCCTGCACAGAAGTTTCCATTTTATACAATTTGTTCCAGTTTAGGCATACTCTCAGTTTAACCATATAAAAAAAAAAATAATAAATTTAGCTACTATTTACGATATTCTGCTGAGCAGTTTGTTTGCCCAGCCATCATCCTGTGGTTTATACCTCAATATAAACCACTTACGCTCTCAGATTCTTGTCAATATTTACTTTCTTGTTCCCCTCATCTCATGTCAATGATCCACATTTCACTCTGGCCTCTCCTTTTTAATGTTTGTTTTTAACCTCACCCATCACGGGTTTTGTTTTTATTTGCTGCCCTCCAGCTTCGTCTCCCTGAAACCATAGTTTTGTTTTTTTTAAGAACAAAGCAAGCCACAACCAATATGCACATTTGACTCCATTCTCCTAATACATCCCAAATCTACACAAGAGAAATTTTGCAACATACATGATCCAACTTTCATGTCTTTAAGCTAAATCTTTAGCTATGCAACTGCCAGAGAAACCACTACCTATGTTATTTTTCTAAATTTGAACTGCTTTCAGGCCTTGTATTATGTTTTTTTAAAGAGTAGTTATTGATTTCCTTATCTAACTTTCTGCAAAAACGGTGCAAACAGTCATTTAGATTAATACTGTTGTACAATAACCATACATGATTCATGTGTGCCTACGTCTGAGCAGACTACTGATGCGGTTCCAAGGACCTCACAGTTTATTCTGATGTTTTTAGAAATTAGACTATTAAATTTGTAGCATATAATTTATTATCATATCCATTTTTAAACAGTTCCAAAAGCTTTACTTGAAGTAAATCAAAACTTTATTTTGCTTTTGTTCGAGGCACAAAGGCAGCTCGGCGCAGTGCTTTGAGCTGCTGATTGTGAACCTCTTTGATGAATGTGACCTCAGCGCCGACCCAGTCCCTGACCTAGAATTATGAACAACAGTGAACTGCATCTGCAAAATTATGGGGCTTTAGTGTTTTAACAGTGGGTTAGCAGGTTTCACCTTGTAATTTGTTTCAAACAGACGTAAACTGTTAACAGACTGTCCTGTATGACACAACAAAGTGATGAATCTGCACTTCACTCAGTTGCACTTTCCTCTTTAGACTCTTTCAAAGTTGGGCGCGAGTTAGCCCTTCACAGGAGGTAAAGCTCCCCTGAACTTTAATAATGGGACTGACAAGTAGAAGAAGAATGGACGACCATTTGTCTTCAAACAGTTCGCTCTCCTGGCGGCGCAGTGACACAGCAGGGTATGTAATGAAGATGGTGTGAGAGTGGACATCCCGGTTCACTTTCAGATATGTGACTCGGCGGTAATGAGATTTCTGGGGGCCCGCGTCATTCCCGGACCCCAGCATGTGTCTGTCAGCGGCTCAGAGGAGCCGGTAATGACATTCAGCGGTCCCGCTAAGGACCAGTGATTAAGGGACTGAAGAAGCACTGGAGCATTCAAGTAAACCCCTCTGTGCATACAGCTGTGTCAAGATTGCACAGTGTCCGGGGAGGACATATACTCACTGTCGCCCCTGCCTATATCATAATGTCTTCATATTTACTAGAATGACTCCGGAAATGATCTGATGAGGCTGAATTATGGACAGAAATTGAAGCAGAGTACTGAGGAAGAATGAGAGTGGTGGAATGGCAAGAGAATAAAGGACGCATTTAGAGACGGCCAGGCACTAGCAAGAGAACAGAAGATGACTTCACTCTCTACCCGAGGCAGACAAATGTCTTTTTCTTACCAAGATATAAAAAAACAAGAAAAAGAAATCATATTTAACAGGTAAAAATAAGTTTTTTGGGGGGGAATATTGCCAGTAATAAAACAAGTGGATCTAAATGATGGAGGTGTAACTGCCAAAGACCCCCATTGTTGTCTGGCAACTGCTAAAAGTACATCAAAGAGCCGCACAGTGGGGGCACTGGGAAACGTGTTTCTTCATCACCATGAACACACGCTGTAGCTTATTTTGAGTCGATCGAACATACTCAGCCCGGTCAGTAGAGCACAAAATACACAGCTGAAAATAGTCCCTACCAAATGCACTTTATGAAAAACACTGTCCAGCTCTCTCAGGAAATTGTTACATGTCTTTTTTTTTAAATCAGAGTATATCCATCACCCATATAAAATGAGAGCAAAAGGTTTGGGACAAAGACAAGATACACTTTAAGTAGGCTGTCCGGATTCGCCTACATTTTCCAAGTGTATAATGGTTAAAATCTGTTTTGTGAAATATACTGAAGGGCTTGGCATCATCTTGGAGTCAGGGTCTTCACAGAGACACTTGCAGTAATTTTAGAGAGAAATGAACAACAAAACAGTACTTGTGGTGATTGTGGCTCAACTCCACAACATTCAAACTCTCCGGTGGCAAGTAACTGTAACGGCGGTCCAGCTACACAAAGAGGAGCTGTTTACTTTAATCAGCCGTCATAAAAGTTACAAGGAGTGGGCCACTGCTGAGCTTGATTGAGCTGTTTTCAGATGCGTGAAAACACAAATGCGGTGTGAGACGTGTCACTTCAAGTGCGCTGCCTTAATTGTGAACAGACTTCATTAGGATTGTCAACCAAGGCAGCTGTGACCCAGTACGACAAACATCACTTTGAAATAGTAAAGTATGAAGAATTGTGTCCAGTAAGGGTGTTTATTTTACTCTATCTTTACTGATACATCGAGTTAAAGGGAGTAGGCGCTTTTCAATGTTAAATCTTTTTTTTAAATATCAGTGCGGATAATTTTAGTTTTTTCAAATTCCATTTCTCATCAGTATGCACCTTTTTTTAATTTTTTTTTTGCTTGTTCTGGCCTGTTTCTCTGACAGACATAATTTTGCAGCGATAAGCACCCATCACATTTTCCTAAATATCCCATAAATCCTCTAGACAAGCAGTAATGGCTCTCCGTGCCCTTGCTGTCAGATCTACTTTGAGTTGGTGCAAAGCCAATGCGTTATTACCCACGACGTCCTGTGGCAGGTAGTCTGCCTTGTCTAAACAGCACTGCCCACCAAGGTAGAAAACCAACACTGTCATCCAGGGAAATTAGGGCCACTCAGAAACATTCAAATTTTGACGAATTTTTTTTTTTCATCCTGCCAGATTCAATATCCAAAGACAGGCCTTTTAACTGGCTTAGTCAGGTGTTTGAGGAGGAGTGACAGTGCTAGTTGGAGCAAAGTGGGTTCAACCACTTAACATGTTGGAGTGTGAAAAACCCTAACGTCATGTGGATGAAGCCCACATGTGAGTAATATGTTCTTTGACTTGGATTTACTCAACTCAGCATGGGAGGCAGTGTTCCGAGCGCTGAACCCATCTCGTCTGTTCAACCCAGTGTCAGAGTGTATTAGTGAAATCTGTCCTCCCTTTGCTATATGTTGTGTGCATTAGCTTAAGCACACACGGCTATTTTCTCCGGCATGCAGGTGGGTGATTTAATTAACAGAGGATCCTTAGGGCTGCTACCGTTGTGATTTCATGGTGCGGGGCATGCTTGTTTCTCATTCTCGCTGTAACGCAGGGCCCTGTTTCGAATTGTCAAAACAAATTTGAATTAATAGCAATATCCCCTTACAGTGGCTAATGTCAAATGGGGTAATGAATTCACTCTCTCTCTTCCCTCTCTGGCACACTCTCCCTGTTTATGGGCACAGATTCTGACTCAGGATGAGGCCATTAACGTAAATGAATGACACATCCCCACAATGTCAAAGGCCAGCCACCCCATTATAAGTGAATAATTTCCACGAGAAAAAAAAAAATGCAATGTCACAAGCTTCCAGCGAGGATTCTATTCAGTTTTGACAGGGAATTTCGACTAGAGGCAAAACTCAAAATCTATTCAGCAGTCAATTTGCCTTCCCAGCTCTGATTATGAGCACTGCTGCAGCAGCGGGGTTTGATAGCTGCTATAATACTGCCAGACAGTCCAATTTCTCCCTTCGCTTCTTCCCCATGCCATTCACACAGAGTCCAGCTCTGTATACATAGCCTAAACTAACTGCTATGATACATTATTGACTGAATAACAGACTGAGGGGGGAAAAAAAGTAAATCACTTTCCTACGTCTATGTATAGGATATCACAAGGAATTCAAATGCATTTCACTTATTCTAATGACAAACAAAGGTTTCCAAATGCAGTCAGCCATGAGAGTTTGAACAAATTAAAAGTCCTCAATGGCAGTGGCAGGATTTGTGATAGGCTTTGACACCATCTCCTTGGATTTCCTTTCTTTGGTTCTTTCCTTCTCTTTGAGACTCTGTATCAGTAATTTGTCTGCATTGCCAGGCATGGACTGATTGTAATAACGCTCCTATTGAATAGCGCAATCAGCCCTCCGGCCTCGTATGATTTTCTTTGGGGATCGCTCTCTCTGTCTTCACAAAATAGAAAAGAAGAGAGAGATTTGTATCAAGTGAGCATGCGCAGAGAAAAATTCATTATCTCTCATTGAATTCAAGCTTAATGTGCTTACTAAGTAAATCTTGACATATCATTGGCACCATGACAAAGGCCGCACTTATGGGAAGGTGAGAGTCAGTTCAAAGTTTATCACAGTGATTTGAATGTATGTCACTGCTTGTGGTATATTTGTTTCATGGCTCTGGTGTAAAAGAAACTACCAGACTTGTGCAGACTACTGATATTTTTATACTTGTTTTATAGTTTTGTGATAAAAATGTCTGCAAAGAACCAGCCAATGGCCTCTCTTTGTGAATTGTGGATGTGGACAGTGATAAAATCTGCTATTTCCTCTGATGATGACTAACAGGCACGTCTGCTGCTTGCCTCAGAAACACTTCCCTCTGGATGCAAGCCACTGAAACAGCAAGGCTTGAAATTGAAAATTCGAATCCATCATCTAATGGCATCCACAGAGTGGGTCTTAAGTGATGATTGAAAGCTTTGGCATGATGCCCAATGGGGTTCTTACATGAACCCTTTTAGGGTTTTAAGGTCTGCAGCATTTAACACCATGCCTGGTGAGAGTAGTATTTGCACAGTTTGAAAGCTTTTCTTGTTGCTTCTGTTATCTGCACCTGTGGTGTGGTGATTGCAACCGGTGAAGTAGTGAACAAGCAAATTGAAAAATTGCGTATCTGTGTTGTTGTTTTTTTCTCTTGAGAAAATGTGTATTGTTTTGTTTACTAAATCTTCAAGGCTTGTTCAAGGATGTTTGCTTCTAAACTAGTATAGCCTGTTTTTTCTTTTAAAGAGTAAATCAAAACTAAATCTAAAGCTGCTGCACTACTCTCCATGGGTTGAAACTTTCAAGCAGGTGCACTTCTAAACAAACTCCCAATCAGGGATGTCAGAGCAGGTTTTTTTTTGGCTTTGACAGCTGATGAAAACACCTGCTGTGACATAACTTTTTGGGGTCTGGCCAGAACTGCTTGAAAGTTTCAGCCCTTAGAGAATGCAGCAGAGGGTTTCTGCCATATGATTCAGTGCTGAATTAGCCTTTAAGCTATTAAAATCTGCCTATTTCTGTAATAAATTTCCAGTCAAGTGCTTCACTGTGAATATCTGTGCCAGACAGACTGGGCAAGGGACTTTACCTTTTAAGTCAAGGAGCTACACTACATCGTGAAGGACAGCTTCATTTGCCCCAGAGGCATGGTGCCACGGAAAGACAGCCACATGTGGATAGTCTTTCCGTGGGGTTTTCTCATTGAGTGCAGTAAGAAAAGGCCATGTGTAATTTTTCCCGCCACATGGCTTCACAAAAAAGCCTGACATTTTGATAATTTTCTTTCTACATTCTTTATGGCAACAACGTTGAGAGACCAAATAAGATTTAAAAATAACTTTTAAGTAGCTCCACTGTTTTTGAAGGACATATTGATGCATCATAACATCCTTCACCAACTCCACCTAAGAACTACATCAATCCAAAGCTGAATTATCAGACACGTGCTTCAGATGTGCAATGGGGAAGCCTCTATTCTTCACCTGGTCATTGCATTCAGGTCCACTATTTGCTGTATAATTTACATTCAGCCCCCAGAATAATTTCCCCAGAATAACTTGGCATGGTGATGATAAGGCGTTGACTTTGCTGTCTATGGTTCTTAGAAATGGACAGCTGTGTTCATTACGTACCAAATTAGAGAAGCAGACTATTATCGTAATTATTGTTATCATTAACATACACACATAGATTACATAAATATTTTACTAATCGGTTGAATCATTGTAGAAATGCTGAGCTCAGCTTTGTCCAACTGTTTTCCTTAACTGACAAGTTGTTGGTTGTGGCGGTAGTGTATCACTGTTGGCTCAACTTTAGATTTCCTGGCTCCAGTAACAGAACATTTGGCAGAAAAGTAAGAGAAAAGAAAGAGGAGTTGGCAGGAATTGGTAAATCAAAGCGGAGGGCTGAAGAACAACGGGTGACATGGTTGGTCCCACGAATCAACGTCAGTGCACTCAGTGTGCTGTATGTCGTTCATCTGTGTTTGTATTTTCTGCTTGTGTAAATCCTTGGAAAGCAGTGATGTTTTAGCATATACACATATGGATTAATGGGATTGTTCTGGGGTCAGGAAATGGACAGAATCCGGGCAAGAAATCCCACGTTCACGGCACTTGGAATCCATCCCAATCCAATATACCTCCATGCCTTATATATGACCCTTTCAATCTTCCATACACTTTCACCACACTCAGGGTAACTAAATTAAATGTTTTCTAATTTAAACACAGACTTAGTGGTGAGAGGATACCCATCACATTTGTTCTCTACTTAGTGGACCTCCGCTCAGCCACTGAGACCTCTTCAATAATGCAGTCCCTGTGAGGTGCCCCTGTGATTCTGTATGAATTTTTAATGTTCAATAAACGTTTCTTATCCACTGGCCATACCTAATGGCACCATTACTATTTTATGCTCAAGTATTTTGTACAGTGTTGAAATCTATTGCATTGTGCAGCATTGCTACGGCAGCCTCTTTTGTTTTACTGCCAAGAACACCCGACCAAAACTTTCAGATCGTTACAGATGTGAGGACTCGTCAATACAAATCAAGGCGACGTGCCTGACATTTAAAAGCCAGTTACAGTGAGTCATTTTTAAAAAATATGAACAAAAAGACTTCAGCCTACCGGTTACAATAACCCGTTCAAAAGTAGGGATTCTAAGTGGCAGATTTTCTGTGAAGCTTGAAGGCGTGTTTAACATTGAGCATGTGGTTTTTATCAACTTCTTATCAACTTCTGTTCTGTAGTGGAAACTTCTGTTCCCACTACTCTTCACATAATGTGTTTCTATGAACTATTCTTCTTCTCTTACTCAAGTTCCCATAGCTAGTTAAAGTTATATTACAAAGAATATATATGTTATATGTTTTCTTTTTAATTTAATGTGCGATTAAAAAAAAAGCCAGTTCTGGTGAAATTATTCTTCCTCTATTCTTCTTTGAGATTATACTGTGGTTGCTAAGTTTTAGTACAAGAAAAAAAATTATGAAAACTCGAAAAGAGCACCAACTGCTTTATAAAAAAGGGGATGAAAGAGGAGACAAAGGTCATAGAGGAGTGAAAGGAACATCATTTACATCTCTTTGTAAGGATTATATAAAACTTAACACCCACTACCACTCTACTCTACACCATATGTAGGTCATATACGTAATACATTCCCTTTTGACTGGAGGATTATTGTGAGTTGACCGACTTCTGAGGATTTCCCCGCTGTCACTAATCTATAATATTATTATGTATGCATTATATTCATCTATTACATATATTGAATGTACTGTATTTAATTAATAAATGAATCATAATGGAAATGTTATTGTAGCAAATGCCTGGGCTATATATGTATTTATATACAGATTGATAATGGCCTAGTGGAAAAGGTTCACAGCTGTTTATGTTTGTGGACACTATTGGAGGCAACATTTTTTTTTCTGTATTTCTTTTCAGCTTCTTTAATAGTAAATGTATTTAATGCCAAACAGCAGAGATTGAACTTAGGTTGACCTCTACATTGTCATTTTCATATCAAATGTTGACAAGGAAATAACAATCGTCGCCTTGAACCACTTTGACATTAACTATTGCGACCGCCTGTGTGTGCATAACACAAAACACACGTTCATTCTTTCTGGTGTGGTAGTATTTATTTTTTTTCCCTCTGGTTGGTTGGCCGACTGGTAGCAAGTGTAGCCTGCGGCAGGTCTGCCTGGTGACTAATGATGCCTGTGCAGCCAAACAGAAGTGAAAAACAACAACTTTCACAATTAATAATAGACATAAGGGCGAGTTCTTAATGCTAGGAGCCACACTTACCCCAGAACATGACAACAAGGCGTACATAATTTGTTCAATTATCTAAAATATCTGAGGAGTGTGGCGGCCATATCCTGGGGCAGCACACAGGACCGTTATTAGGCCTGGCAGTATGAGGAGAGTGCCTGTGTGACAGAGAGAGAGAGAGTCTCTGTGCATGTGGATGAATGTGCCATGTGCATTAATGACTGGACCTTGATGGTGCTTTGGTACAATACTTTTGTACATTACGAGTTGTTGGCCTCTCTCGCTGGACACCAATGCTTTGGAGACAAGAACTGAGTGAAAGACTTGTGCAGAGAATCAATTAAACCTGCATTCTAATTACACAGCGTCTAGTTCGAACACACAAAAGGTCCACAGTAAAAGCAGAAAA
>JAVQJZ010045526.1:0-15966 GCA_036025355.1 Leiopotherapon unicolor | reverse complement strand
CAAAACATTCATACATTCTATGGCTCATCTGAAGGTCATTACTCCAAGCTTATGTATGGTTGATCAAACTGCCACAATCAGCATTTTAAAATTTTAATGGAGTTTTTTCTATAACTAATGGCTGAGCTATTAAATACAGTTTGAGCTAATGGAGCTCAAGAGATTTTCGTGCAATCTCATAAATTATAAATCATTAAGAGCTTATACATGTCAGATCAGTTAGTCAGCTAATTCTAATATAGTTTCTACATTTCTGTATGTAACAGGAAATACTATGGACATCTGTTAGACTCATAGCACATATCTATGAAGTATTGAGAACTGGAGAAAAAAAGCACAAATTAGTTTTCAAAAATATAGCAGTCTATTACATTTTTTAAGTGCCAAATGAACAATGTATGAACAGTTGTATCATTGCAACATAGACTGTTTGTCAACTTTTTTGTTTATGTTGTTATTAGTGTATAGAGGTTTCCAGGAACTGCACTGATGGGATTTTACAGTGAGTGCACCTCAGTGAAGATCCTGCATCACATGCTGCAATAGCACCACCATGTGGATGTTTCTTTTTACTGTGAACAGATAAAGTACTCTTGCTTTATTCAACTTAATTCAGTGGGATCTCTTGGTGGATTTTCACAGACTTTTTCATCAAGGGTGGTATTTGATTTGATTAAAGAGACATATTCAGGCTTGTTAGATTAGCTTGTTTTCTATGGAGATTTCTGTAGACATGCCTGAGACTCTGATGAAGAAATAAAAAAACACTCCAAAAAAAAAAAAAACTTCCACATTTTGTAGAAATGAAGAAAGAAGAAATGAAAAAGTCTCTTAAGTCGAGATTCAGTCTCTACATCCGTTTCAGTCATGTGCTCAAAAATGACAATAAACCTTTCAGTAGCGATGAATCTGGCTCAGAAGTTAAAATATCAGAATATAATGTGGGCCTAATGCATATAAAATAAAATATGATTCAATCAAATTAAATTTTCTAGGGCAGGCAGACGTACAGTAATGATTAAGTAAATCAACTGTAATTTTGACAGGTTACTGACAGGTATGAACAGGATCATCGACATGCAGTAAATATTGGGATGTGGGAGAGGAGAAAAACTACAATTCCCATGATCCCTGTGACGCCGCTGGTCAGACGTGACGTCACGGTGTCTGCAGCTTCTCAGTGCTGGCTTTGTGCGGAGCGACGCGGAGATGTTTGGGCGGACGAGTCGGCATAGGTAACCTTAAATCTACATCCTCCTGCATCCAGCTGCGTGGGCGTGTGTGTGTGTGTGTGTGCTGAAGAGGGTCGGTGTAGAAAGCGGATGGATATAAAGCATCTTTGACGCCGGAAAGGGTGGGAAACGTCAATATATCTATCGCAAATCAGTGAATTTAAGCTAACTGGGCTACAGTAATCGGTGTATCTACTTATTATGGTGGATATTTTAGAAAGAAAATTATCACCATGTTTCAGTAGTATATTTATACAGATGTAATTGTGTCATTTCGGTCATATCACAGCCTCCAGCAGCTGCTCTTCATGTACGTGGGTCTCCTTTTGTAATTCAAATGTTTTAAACCCATTCATTCTCTGGTCTCCCAGCTGTCGCCATGTAGATAACAAAGATGCTACTTCCCGCTTTAGAAAACTTGTGCCAAAGCTCCTTTTTTAATGAAATAGTCCAGTAAGTGTGAATGATGCAAACACATCAAGTGTTCATGTATTTGTGTGGCTGCTTAACTAACAGTCTGTGTTTCTCTCTATGGGACCTGCATTCATAGGAGCGCGTAAGACAAGTGCATTTTGGGAAGGCAAGAGGCAGGGAGCCATGCAGAGTCCAAACCCGCCAAACAGTGGGCCAAACCCTGTGACCACGGTAACCACAGAGCAACCACTGGACACAGAGACTGAAGCTCAGCCAGCACAAAGTGAACCAGATGCACAAGGAAAGGAGAATAAATCAGCTGCCCCTACTGAGGCTGAAACACCCGTTGTGCCTCAGGAAAATGGGACAGGGCTGCAAGCGGCAGAAACACCTGCAAGTATGGCAGTCACACAGGCAGCGGAGAATGAGCCCACTGTTCAGCTGCCGACTGAGCCCTCAGAAGAGACTGGAGCGATGGAGATAGTCTCTGCTTCAAAGCCAAGTGCTCCCACAGAACCGGTACCTGATACAAATAAAAATCCAGGGCAGAAGGCAAAGAAACAGGACAAAGGTTTACGTGATGGTAGGAAATATGTTCCTTCCAAGAAGGCCATGATTGATCCTCTGAAGATGGACATGTCCAAACCACTGGTTTTGCCTCTCACATGTGAGTATTTCACCTTTCTGAACCAGGCTACAGTCAAGAGATCTGCTTGGTGTTTGATTTTTAATTCAAATTCAGGACACATATTTCCCACTATGAAAACTAACATGGAACAAGTCACATTACAACACAGGTGCATTGCGGTAGTAAGTAAGCAGATACTACACTATGTGGACCCTGCTGTGATTTTCTGCTGTATCGTGCTGCGTCCTGTATTCTACTATAACTTAAATATTCTACGGACAAATATATTCAGTTGCACAAACATTGATGTGGAATTTACAGTAATACTTACAGTTTTACAAGATGGTATGCTTTTGCAAAATGCCTCCAATTACTATGTTTCAGCACAGTGATGCAGTACTAGGTATGGTTAGAACTACACAAATATTTTGTTTGTGGTGAAATATTAACCTATATTAGCTTGCTTTAGACACACTGGTCTATGTGTTTGTTCCTATTGTGATCACAGTTCCTCGAAATAAAGAAGGACGCTCATCATATATGTTTGATTGTGTTATTGAATTTTGAAAATAATCCACTAATTTATCATTAGCACACTTTAGCTTTAATATATTTATATTGTTATCTGCCTCTTAAGTCGAGTAGTGGTTGGGCAGGTATCTATGTGCTTCCCACTCTGATATCTCTAACAAAGACAGTAATGATGTGTTTTTCAATTTTGACTTGCCATGTATGACGTGTGATAAATGAGTGCAGCAGTATGTTGTGGGTGTTAGGATACTGTCTCCTTTCACTAATTGTTTTGCCCAGACTAATATTTACATTACATTACATTTAAACTTTCTGCCCTGTTTCCCTCTAGCATCTCAGCTCTCTCTGCAGTGCATCGAGTGCCACATAATCTTCAGTGATCACAAGAGCAAAGAGCGTCATCTGAAGTTGAGCCACCCAGCAGAATACGAACAGTGCATCCTGAGGAATGCCCTTTTCGCCTGTTACGTCTGTGACCGCCACTTCACAAACTCCACAGAGCTCATGGTCCACCAGAAAGCCCACATAGAGAAGAAACCCTTTAAATGTCCAATATGTAATCAGGCCTTCAACAAGTCATCAGAGCTCACCCTTCATAAAAAGATTCATTTTGGCCAGGATGGTTATGCCTGCACTGACTGTGGCAAACCTTGTAAAACAATGACATTGCTCAAGTACCACCGCCGCACACACACCGGAGAGAGACCATATGTTTGCAAGGAGTGTGGAAAGAGGTTCACCATGTCCAAAGCTCTGCAGAAACATATGGAGGCGCACTTGACAGAGGGAGCTGCAGAGGATGGGGAAGTTAACAAACCAAAAGCACAACCGAAGAAAGATGATGGTAAGAGCAATGACTTTTTCTTTATGATCCCATAACTGCACATTTCAAATGTGAAAATAAATCATGCTTGCGAATTTGCACAAAATATGCTACAAGGCATCACAACTTTCTTCTTTTATTATCTTTAGGTGCCTCTACAAAGTATCCTTGCTCTGTGTGCAAGGCTACTTTCAAGAGTACTAAGACACGGCTACATCACATGAAAACTAAGCATGATGTGTTGTCTGCTGCAGCCACTAATACCTCTCCAGCTGGGCAGCATGTGAAACAAAATACACCCATCATAACACCAATATCTATTTGCCAGTCAGCTCTATTACAGGTGGAGCCAAATGGACCTTTGCAAAAAGTTGATGCCAATATTGACACAGAACAGATTCGCAGACTTATTGAATCTTTGGGAAATGTGCAGAAAGTGAACCAAGTTGTCATACTGGGTCAAGTACCACCTCATGCTCCACCACTGGAAGTGCAGCAAATCTCACAACTGGCTGAACCTGTGAATTTGAATCTGAATCCACCGCGGATAGATTTTATGGGACTGAAACAAACAGAAACTAAGACAGTTGACTTGAACCCTTCAAACAACCCATGTGATTCAATGGAGCAGACAATTATACTTGAACCTATTACCCCAGATGGACAATTGGAAAACCCCTCTTTCTCAGAAATAGGTTGCCACATGACCACAGGAGAAAATATAGAGCTAACTCTTGTTCAGACTGAACAAACAGAGAGACCTGGGGGAGAAGTGATGCATCAGATCCTTCAACAGCCCAATATTACAGCAATTCAGTCTGACCCTATGGATCATTTGGTTTGTCAGAATGAGGTTGTTGTCCTCAAAGAAAATCTTGAGCAAACAGTTATATTAGAACTCACCCCTGCCTTGATACCAACTGTGGAGCTGGAACAATCCCAAACTGTGCCACAAAATGAAGTCCCTTCATCCTCTCTGGTACCGGCTACTGAGCTGGAGAAAACAGATCAGACTGTTATAAATGAACAGGAGAGCAGCCTATCAGTCCCACCAATTATGCATACAGTTGAACTGGAGCTGACACATTTACAAAAAGAGCAACAGGACCTTCCTTCTTGCCCTTTTGTTTCACCAGATACACTTACACAAACTCTAAGTGAATCTGAGTCTAATCCCAAAGAAGAGGTTGATCTACAGATGCAAACACTGAGTCTAGAGTCAGTGCACACTGCAGTAGATGAAGCCACACCACAAGAGACACAGGAAAAGGCTGAACAAGAACCACCTGAACAAGAACAAGAACTATCTAAGAAATTGCTGCAAGATAATAAGGAGGGTCTGAAGCAAGTGCAGAATCAGTCTAAAGTAGAGGACCCATCCACTAAAGAACGACTTCAATCACAATCAGAAACCACGAAGGTACCACAGATCTCAGAGTTACCTGTAAATGTAATGTCAGCCCAAGAACTAGTGAAAGTGCGGAAAAGGAAGCCAGCTCGAGCTTTTATCTTTCAAGGATATATGCAAGAACTGGTCGGATCCATACACAAGGATGATTTACAAATTGATGCCCAACCCGCCAAACGCCAGAGAACAAAAAAGTCTCATCTTGTTGTTAAATTTGGTCCTCAAAGCAAAGAGAAGAAAAACAGGAAGCAGAAGAAGCCCTCACAGCAACGGCAGCCTATGCAGGAAGATGCGATAAGAGGGAAAACACCAACAAGTCTCCCTGACAAAAAGGTACCATTACAGAAGAGGGGAAGAAAGGGAAAAAGGGACAAAAAAGGAGGACATTTGGTCTCTACAGCTGAAATAAAATCACATTCTTCAACCCAGGACTCACTGGCAAAACAAATCAAAGAGGATGCAAGAAAAAATAAAATGAAAAAACAAAAGGAAGTGGCAAAGGAAGATGTTACACAAATAGCTGAGCACAAAACTGTAGTCTCACCTGTATTTAAGAGGAAAAAACAAGCAAAAATAATCAGAAAAGATCAGCCCAAGAATACAAAGGATGGGAAGCGAAAGAAAAACTTAGTAAGAGCGGAAAAAGTCAACACTAAAACAAGTGCATCTTCAGCAGACACACCTGGTCCACATATAACGCAAGATGCTCTACTTCTGCTGAAAGGTCATAAACAGCCCCAGCTGAAAGTTTACAAGTTAGATCCTTCAAAGGCATCGAATCAGACACAGGAAGCTTCACCTCACGAGTCCCAAACAATGTCCCAACAGAGTGAAGACAACAAACCATCTACAAACTGTCTCTCATCAGAAGGTAAGAAAAAAGGAGGAAGACCAAAAAAGAACCAGAAAGGTCTTTCATTGTTGTCGTCGCTACAGGTTTCCCAACAACCACCTGAGACATTGCCTGCTAAGCCAAAGACCACCAGGAAGCGTAAAGCCTCCTCAAAAGTGGAGACTGAAGGAGTGATAACTTCTTCTCACTCCAAACGTGCCTTAGAGTGTAAGGACTGTGGGGAGAAATTCAGTGAAGTCTCGTCCCTTCAGAAGCACAAGGCTTCGGTGCATATTGTAGAGAGTCCCGGTCTCACTTACACCAATGGGAATGTCTTTGAAGGTGTCTCCAGGTTGGATCTTTACCAGCTTCCAAAACAACAAGATAAAATTGTTGGAATGATGAACACTGCCACAGACTGGGATACTGAGCCTGAGATGGGAGAGATGGCATTAGAAGATAGAGAGCAAAATGTCTCTTTTCCATCTTTAATTCCATCTCCATCATTACCTGTTCCTCCATCAGATGTTGAAATTAATGCTTTTGAAGATAAAGTTGGAATTACAACAGGAGCAGACCATCAGTCTCATACCTCTCTAGAGGTTCATCTACCTTCAGATGAAATGAAAAACAGTGAGGCTATGCCAGATTTCCCATCCGTGTCCTTATCTGAAAATACTTCTACTCAGACAAAAAGTTCAGAGACAGGAGGGCCTTTGACATCAGATAAGGACAAGCGCAAAGAGGGAACAACAAAGAATCCCAGCTCAGAATTTGAAGTCCAAGGTACATTAGATGAAGACATAAAGGAGGATTTACTTTTAGAGGTAGATTTAGTCACAGTTGGGGAACAGAATGAGAGAGATGATTCAGCTTCTCATGAAGAAACAGTTCCCCAAAATGAATTAAATGGAACCAGCAACTCTGAGGGTGGGAGCACTGGCAATCTTTCTGGGCAAGTTAGTGATGAAACTACTGAAAAAAGTTCAACTTTACAGACTGTGTCATGCTCTACTCATCAAATGGAGATCAAAGAAGAGGAGGAAGAAATGTTAGTTCAGAGGAAAAAAGGACCGAAAGCAGCTCTTGTAAGGAGTGCTACAAGGGGTAAGAGAAGAGGGACAGGACGTCTTAAAGGGGACGCAACATCAAAGAGAGTTTCAGTTGAAGACACTCTGGAGGGAACCAATGAATGTCAGGAACTTTATGAAAATCGTCCCATCACTTCTGATTCAGAAATGAATGATGAAAGTGAGACTGGCACAAAGACTTCAAGGTCAGAGACCAGTGTCGAATCTGAGGCCAACAAAGCTACAGCTGTTGCATCTTTACCTTCCATACCCTCTACATTAGAGGAATCTCCTGAAGAACAAGTCGTGTTTGAGCTGGAATCAGTTACCACTAGTGTTGAGGAGACAATGAATGAAAGAGGACTGCAACAAGGAGAGGAACATGATAGGGACCAGTCTCCAGGGATCATACTTGAGAAGTTCCTCACCTCTCGACAGAGAGAAAGAGACAAGGAGCCATGTCTGATGACAGACAGGATCAATCAAAGACAGGTTAGGCGCTAATTATACCTACATACCATACATTAACAATAGATTATAAAATCAAAATTGTAAACTTACTTAAACTTTTGTTTTTTTCTCCAGGGTTGGGAAGGCCTTGCAGAAAATGCTGTACAGGGGCTTGGGAACGAGGAAATTAAGGTTGAAGAGAATATCTTAGATCCACCGCTGGTTGCAGTCACCTGTCAAAATAGGCCGAGTGCAAGTGTTCAGCCACAGCACCATCGTGATATAAGGAGTGTTCTGGTGAAGGAGGAGAGCAACCTCGTGCTGAATGAGGCTCAGGGCAGCAGACATATTCGATGGAATGTGGAGCCAGTAAATGCTGACAACACATCCAGCCCATGTATGTATTTGCGCACAGCGTGGGTACATTTCAGTACTCTTTCTTGCTGAGAGTGAGATGAGGAGATCACCACACTGTCTGTGCATTAGGTATGGGGTGAATGAGGAGGGAATTAACTTAGCATGGAAACTGCAAGTTAAATTTGTTTTTATTATATTTGTCAGCGACCATTTACAAAAAACACAAAGTGAAGAGATGTATTGTGCCAGATTTGGCTATTGACTATTTTCCAACTGCATTCCCTAGGCAGGTAGACTTGGTGAAACAGAGGTAAACAGTTAAGTAGGCTTATCCCAAAGTTTATAATATGGGCCTATAACATCTTAAACTTACTCATTAACTCACTGTACCTCATTTATTTAATCCACAAAAGCAAGAATTGCTGAGAGATCTTCAGAGATATTTGTGGCCTTTTGCTTTCAGTAATGGATAATGGAGAGACAGCGAGGGACTGTGACGTCATCCCTGAGTTCAACACCAACCAGTGTATCTTCTACCCAGTGAAGGAGGAGGAAAGGGAGGTTCTGCTGGGAGCTGCTCAGACTAACAATGGGAGTTTAACCTCTGGGTTAACTATTGATGCCCCACAGACAGAACATCAAACAACAGATAGTAATTTAAGTGAGTTTTTGTCTTTTCTAGTGATATATAGTGATACCTCTTTGCTGAAGATTATTGGAAGACCTCTATTTAAATATTGAATCTGTTGTTCACAGGTGATGGGACCCATTCTGTGTCAGAATACCAGGAAATGGGAATAAGAGGGCTAATGTCAGAACCAGGGGTCAGTGACTTTGCAGATGAACGAGGTTTGTTTTAGAATTACCAGTGCTTATATGTAGTGAATAATGTCCTTAGGCAATTCAACATGTTGATTGCACTTTAGATGACTCTATATATATATATATATATGTATATATTGATATTTCAGCTGAGGTGGATGCTCAGTGGCAGCCTCCACCAGACCTGCAGGACTTTCTCCTCCAGAGTTCTGATGAAGAGGATGTGGGTGGTTCTGAATTGTCTGATCCTCAGCTTGACTCAGAAGCTGAAGTAATGGCCTATTTCTACAAGAATCAAACGAAGAGTGCACAGCAGCTTGAGGAAATGTCACAAACGTACAGTACATCATTCTTTTCTTTAAACTTTCATAGAACAGTGGAAGAATGAAGTGTTCTACTCTTTAATTAAAGTACAATATCTCTCATACTGTGCAGAAATAATGTTATTCAAACTTAAATGGTCTTAACTGAGACAATGAAGAGAGAACTCCAGGTTTGTTAGGATGATATTTTCATTTGTTCATGGTGTGTTCTTTTTGTTCTTTTTGTCCCTTAGTTTGCCAACTTCAACACACCAGCTTAGCCCAGCAGAGGAAAACAGGGCCAGAGAGCCTATTGATTACTTCACCAAGTATTTTGCTCAGGATACTTGGGCAGAAATTGCCAATTGCACAAATAAACTGTCCAACATTCCCAATCCTGTCACGGCCAAAGAAGTCGCACAGTTTGTTGGGATCCACATTGCAATGGGAACTTTAAAGGTTTGTACTCGTTATTGAAACTTTTGAAACTTGGCTTTGTCATTAGATGCAAGAGCGCTCAATGTTTGTTTGGTTTCTTGCTATTTTTCAGTTCCCGAGTCCAAGGCTCTACTGGAAGGACTTGACTAAGGTGCCCTTGGTTGCTGAAGCCATGCCACTCTCCCGTTTCCTGGAGCTGTCTCGCATGTTGAAGCTTGCCTCTCCTGCGAAGGTTTCAGATAACAGTAACATTGGGGAAGGACGCAAGATTTCTCTGCCTTGTGAGGGGCAGAGGGAGCAGGATATGCCAAATGACCTGAATAGTTCAAAAACACAGACTGATCCCCTATGGAAGGTTCAGCCGTTATTGTGCCGTTTCAAAGCAGGGTGCCAGTCACTGAGAAGAGTGGGTGATTATGCAGTTGACCAATATCAGCTCCCATTGACTGGGAAGATGCATAGTAAGAAAGTATCACTGCACTGTACTACGTTAATTGGATTTGGCGGTTTTCTCTTGCATGTGGATCTTAAATTGGGTCTGTCCGGCAAAGAAGATGCTGTAGAAAAAATGGTCCCCAAAGGTAGCATGGTGTTTCTTTGCAAACAGGAACTCTCCACCCCTGCTATGCTAGAGCGTCTCTTAGTTGCTGGGGTTCATGGAGCAGGCAGGGTAGGGGGAGCCCGAGGACAGATCGGAGATGAATTTGTGAGCTCAGACGGGAAGCTGATGTTACGCAGATCACACTGTGGCTTCATACTTTCTACTGCGGGAAATGGCCAGAGGAATATGGCTTCACTCATTGGCAACTTTGAGAAGGCCCAGATGTCGGCTCATCTTAACAGAGATCTGCTAAATCTCTACTCCATCCCTCTCACTGCCTCAGCCCCAAGCTGCTGGCCCCAAGCGGTGCTCTGGTACCTAACGGATCTGGCTCTGGTCAACTCCTGGCTCCTATACAGACAGGATCACAGGGCCGTGTCTGCACCTTTGACTCTCATGGCCTTCAGATTGGAGGTGTCCAAGTTTTTGATCCTCTCCAGCAGCTTTGATGCCCAGGACTCCGTTCCCCCTCAACCCCCCATAGAGAAATCACATACAATAAATGAAACCCCCAGTCCCCGCCTGGTGGATGAAAGTCCTCTGCCAGATGCAGCCACACGGTATGACGGTTCAGGCCACTGGCCAGAGCAGCTTGTGGAGGGAGAAGGAGGCAGGTGTCGTTTTGGGGACTGTCAGAGAACATCTCGAGTATTATGCCTTAAGTGCTGTGTCTTTCTTTGTATCTCACGCAACCATAACTGCTTTTTGAATTTCCATAATCAAGGGAGTTTGGGAAAAGAGTAATATTCACCACATACTTTACGCTCCATTTTTCTGTTCTCCGTTTGCTTTCGCGTGTAGAATGCAACTGTGCTTTTGGTGTATGTAAACCCAGCTAATCAAAAAATGGTATTATCTCTTCTGTCCTTACAAATGATCCATGATGCCTTTCACTGGCCATGTCATTCTTTTGTATTTATTGTGCTGCAGTTTAAAAAACAAATGCTTTGTGATGTAGCTTATAATGTCATTGAGCAAGTGAAAAAATGAATTTGCCTTTAGAATGATATGTGACAAACAGTCATAGCCATATACGTTGTGCTGCAAATTAGCGGAAAATTGTGATTTTGACATTGCAGCTACCGTCATGTTTTTTACTATTTATTTTAACTTTAAACTCATTTAAATTATATAATCAGCCTCTTTTTGGCTCTATGAATTTAAGCATTATTTATTTGAATTTCATAAAACAATAAAAGACATGAACATAAAATAAATGCATGTATCCTTTGGGGATTTTTTTTAAGACTGCTGACAAATTTGCACAGTAGGCCTTTTTCATGGCAGACATTTTAACTTGTCGCAGTAAGAAAAGCACAGGTGTCGCTAATAGCATTAACTTTGGCTAGATTACATTCAAATATCCCAGTAAGCTGTGACAGAGCCAGTGTTCACAGTAGCAGGACCCTGAAACTGAAGCAGCCATCATTCCTTTTATTGTTGACACTCGTGTGATGGAAATTCCATCTTTAGAGATTATATTCCTATTTTTATACTTTATACATTAAGTATAATGTTTATTTCTCATCTGCTTTCCTCTGTGTGTGCAGGCCTGTTTGGTAATGGTGTCTCCTCTTCCTTTATGTTTAGTCTCTCAGAGATAAATAAAAAAAACTCACTAGAAGAAGGAGGAAAAACGGTCAGCAGAACTTGTGAGAAGTTTCAATGTTTGAAAACAAAGCTGTCACACATTTCACTGTTTTTCTCATTGATTTGTCCTTAAAATGTGAGTGTAACAATGTATGGCCTTTTGTCTTTTGAAGACATGAGCCTTGTATTCATGAGAGAAACTGTGTAGGCTTAATAAAACTGTGAAAAAAAAACTGTGTCTTTGAATTTTGTTTATCACAGAGATGACATTTCTAAATGAGCACTTTTTCTACTGTGACATGTCTAAATCTCCTCCCTAAAAAAAAAGATAGATTAATTAATTCCAAAATCAAAAATGCAGTGTCAGGAGGGCTCGGCGACATGTATGGATACTATACATTTTCAGTGGAAATCAAGATAGTGACGTAAGAAAAATAAAAACATCAAATGAGGGAATATCTTGTGGAGGAATGGTGTTCATCTCTATGGTGCAGAGACTTTGTGAACCAGCGAGAAGGAGCATTGAGGTTGTTCTAGCAGCTTTTCTTTAATTCAGACAAAACAAGACATTGAAAGCTCCTGGAAAGTCTTTGAATGAAATGTCAAGGAGAACACTGAAACCCTGACACGTTTTATGCCAGTTTTTCCTTTAATTTGTATGTCTATATGTTATAAACCAGTGATATTATAACACAGGGATATTATACTACATATATTTTATATAAAGAATGCGTATAAATTAAATAGGGGCTTTAAAACAGACTGTAATTTAAACGCGGTTGCACTGACGTATACATGTGCATGTGAGCTAGTTTGTGTTTGGGTCAACATGTGTAATGTACATGTATAATATTAGATTAAGATAAAGGGATGTGTAAGTGTAAACAAAACAAACGCAGCAGCGTGAACAGAAATCACAGAGTACTTTTCACCAAGTTGGCTTGGTCACGTGACGGAAATCAGCCATAGATTCAGACTGAATAGAAAAGGAGGTTGGTTCAAATCCACGTTCAGGAAGATGCATCTGTACTTCTGCGTGTTTTTTTTTAATTTATCAGACTTAATCAGTAAATAAACTATACAGAAAAATTCAATAACTATTTGAAACACTTTTTAATCGCACTTTTGAAGGGACGTGCTTAGATTTGGGGGGAAAAGGGTTGTATCTCTCATTGCATTTCACTGCGGTGCAAAGCGCCATACCAAAACCACAAACACGACTGAGCTGTGTGTGATATTTTGTTAGAAAAAATATAAATACACATGTCAACAGAGCAGCGAGTTCTCCGGCAGCCATCTTAGTTGTACCAACGGCCGCCACACCAGGAAGTGTCCGATCTATCTGCTGCACTTCTCTGAGGTCAACTCTCTCAGTCAAACTACCTTCAAAGAGCGGCTAAAGGTAATGATAGCATCTGCTTACTCTCATCTCTTCCACTTAAATACTCTGATATAGGCATGTATATATGTAGGCGTACTCTACTTTGACGTGGAGAGGCACGCAAGCGCCAAACAATTAAGTTAAAACTTGAAAAGTCTCTGGTCCTCTTTGAATGGCAGCCAGTGTTGTTAGCGCTAACCAGTAGCATGCTAGCTGGCGTTAGCCCGCTCAGCGGCTTTGTGCTTTATTTTTTAGCATCAGCTGCGGGTACATGTGTCAGACTAAAGCAGCCGTAAATTCTTTACTTGCTCCCAGTTTGCCAGCCAGGACGCGCAAATAGCATTTTAAACAGCTATGTGGACGCTTATGTGCTTGCATGCAGCTAGTTAGCTTAGCCAGCGGCCTTAAAAAAAAGCAGCAGCAGCGTAACGAAAGCTGAGCTGAAACTTGACTCGTAGTCAAAACAATCCTCTGGATATTCACGCAGTGGTCTGTACAAACCCATTGGCCGACAGTTATCAGGCACATCAGTATATCTAGCAGGGGAAGTATGTTGTCATCTGTTGAACGTACGTGATTTTTTTTTTGCGTAATTAACGGTGGGACTACAGTAGCGGTACGAAATGTGCGCTCACTCTCGTGTTGTCTTCATGTTTGCTTTCTTTTTTATTGATCGCAGGCAAAGCTGTGCCTGCAGAGACCAGTGAACCAGGATGGACTCGGAGATTTTGAACATAGAGGAGATAGTGATGGGAAGGGGTCTGCCGGATCCACCTCCAGAAGCCCCCTCTGAAAAACCAGCAGAGCCCTACAAACCCATCACTTTGAATGGACCCCCTGCTCCTGCTGTCCAGTCCTGTAAGTGATACAGCTTTTTAACACAAGTTTGCAGAATGGAACCGAAAGCTCATTTTTGTCTTCTTTTTATGATTTTCTCCAGACCAGCATGAAAATCTGCAGTGTTTCCAGTGCTTCATCACCTTCTGCAGTGCCAAAGCCAAGGAGAGGCATATGAAGAAGAGCCATCGGGAAGAGTACAAGCAACAGCTTCAGCAGGTAAGAGCCTGCGTTTTCATCTGACTGGAGGTAGTGACGGTTTGTCTCACACAAGGTTTTGTGTGGGACCAAACATTTAATAGGTGTTTATGATGACTTTTCACAAGTACAGTCAGATCAATCCAACTTGCTGATACTGAGTTTAATGGTTTTTACACTGCGATGCCTGTTACTTTTGTCATCTTTCTAATTTTCTGAAGCTTATATCAAATACTTAAGGAAACCATTGTTTTCCAGTGATTTTCCCACAAACTACAGTCATCCTGTGATCTTTTTACCCTATTTCTGCTGATTTTGCATTGCAGTCCAAGAAAAAGCACAAATGCATTCACTTATAGTACATGTTTTTGAGATGATTCATTTAGAACATATAATGAGCTTGTTGTTATTCTAATCAGGAGAATGTACACTGTATATACAACATTATAAATGTTGTTACAGTGTTAGATAAACTCCTGCACCTAAATTAAGTTGGGTTTGACTTTTTGTAAGTAGTTCTTTTAATGTATGAAACTTTGTTTCTTCACAGGGAAACACATTGTTCACCTGCTATGTGTGTGACCGCACATTTCTGTCGTCTGAGGAACTGACACAGCACCAACCAACACACAGCAAGGACGACAAGCCCTTCAAATGCGTTCATTGCAAGGAGAGCTTTAAAACATTTTCCGAAGTGAGTGTAATATAAATATCTGTTTTTAGAAAATGAGACATATAACGACATGAATGGTTGAAGAACATTAAGCATTTTGAAGTTTGAATGTTTTTTTTAACTTTTTACTGCTTGCCTCTGCAGCTCACAGCCCATAGAAGACAGGTGTGTCCAGAGAAACAGTTGGTATGTAAAGATTGCAACGAAACCTTCCGGAGTGCAGGACTGCTGCGTACTCATCGCCTGACCCAGCATCCCCGCCCAGACGTAGAGACCGCAGAGCAGGTGGAGGACCCTGCAAAAAATCACCGCTGTAAGAAGTGTGGTCAGGGCTTTGAAATGGAATCAGAGCTGTTAGCACACCAGGAGAAGTACCCTGAAGGTCAGCAATGCAATGGCAGCGCCTCAGCAGTCAAGAAACGGGGGCGGCCTGCAAAAACTGAAGAACCGGCAGTCGCAGAGAAAAAGGGAAAGCGGAAAAAGAAGGACGAGGCAGAAGCGCCTGAGGAGGCAGTGAAAGCCAGCAGCACATCAGAGTCAGCACCACAGCCAGCAGAGGAAAAGGGAAAAGCAGGCGGAGCAAAGCGCGGCCGTCCTTCTAAAGCAGCAGCCAAACCAGAAACGGAAGACAAGAAGGTGCCTGAGGACGACGGCGAAGCTGCAGCAAAGGAGAAGAAACCCAAAGTGGATCCTGCCCCGGCCCGTCAGCACCCCTGCCCCGAATGTGACCTCACATTCCCCGGCTTGATTCAGCTCCGTGCTCACAAGAAGGAGAAACACACCCCGCGGAAAGCCCACCCCTGCGAAGAATGTGAAGAGAGCTTTGCCCGTCCTGAGCAGCTGGACGCCCACATGTCACGTGCTCATGCCGTCGGCCGCTTTGCCTGTGCAACCTGTGGGAAGAGCTTTGGCCGTGAGCGCACCTTGAAAGCTCACGAGAAAAGCCACCCAGAGGAAAAGCCTGAAACCCCAAGTGCAAAGAGATAATTGAGATATGGGGACTTTGCAGAAAGTGTATGGTTTTTGAAGATTTTAGGAATTGTCCTTTCTTTCTTTTAATATTGGAAATATGATGTTCCAGATGATGGCTTCAGATGAGTGTGGAATGATTTTTGAAAATGAGATTTTAGCAAGTTTTGGATTTAAAGTTGAGTTTTAATCGTGAGCTGTTAAAATTTTGGAGAGACACATCACCTAAATTGACTAACCAAATTATGTTAAATCCATCTATTACACCCTTTGTCATAAAACATAGTTTATTTGTAAAAACAAACTTTTGATTAACTTTTTAAATGATTTGTTTCAGTTTTTTTAAGCGTGAAATGCGTATGGTGTGAATTTATTACTTGGTGTCTTGAGTTCAACTCACTTTGTGGTAA
>JAVQJZ010045516.1:0-12735 GCA_036025355.1 Leiopotherapon unicolor | reverse complement strand
TACCTGAGAGGTAAACATGAAGGTTGAAACTTGGAGGCAATTTACTAAAATATTCTGAGTTAGTATATTTGAAAAAGCAGAGAAAATGAATTAAATAAATGAATAAAAGTCTGTCTTTATGTAAGTCTGCTTCAAACAAAGACCTTCTTCTCTCTGCGGCTGACGTACAGAAAGGCCATTGTTTGAGGATTTACATTATTTCCATTTTCCCTCTGCGCTCTACAGGAACACAAAGCCACACACACGTCGGCCCCCACACTCGCACATCCTTGCCCCACTTGCGTGCAGCCTACATATCCGGGGGAAGGTGAAGGCTAATGGGAAAGCTTCGGCAAAAGAGTGCAACAGTACTTTGAGAGCTGGGCCGATAAACAGAGCCGGGGAGTACAAAAAAAAGGGCAAGGAGAAGAATACGAAGAGACAGGAAGTCAATGAGCGTAACGTCATGACCGCGCTCTGCTCCCTCTCAAGCAGCCACGGAACAACAAACTTTTCCTCAGCCTGTTAATTGCGAGGGCATTGGCAGACGCGTGTGTCTCTTACTCATTAATCCATTTCTTAATTACAGAGCAGAAGGAAAACGCCGAGCCGCTCCTGCCCGAATTCCTCCTAATGAGCCTCCTTTTCTTTCTCCAGCCTCCCGTCTTCTCACGTCGCCCCCCCTCCCCCCACGTCTGCTGTTTCTCACTGCACCTGTGTCTGTCTCTCCAGCGCTGTTTCATGCGAGTGCCAAGCAAATTCCAAACTTTGGAAACTTTGCAAAATGTAAATTAATTAGTTGCATCTTTATCAGACGGGCTGATACAAATAAACACATTTATTTCATTTCAGCTTGTGATGGCCTCACTTCCTGTTTACTGGCTTGCTGGGATGTGAGGAGTGGCTCATTAGGAGTGACTGGCTGACACAGTTGGTGTGGCTGCTCACCTGACGACAGGTGCGTCTGATCGTCACTCACTGGTTCACGCATCCACAAACAACACACATTGCAGCAGACTGAGCTCAGTTCACTTACATACATTTTTTTTTTCTTTAAAGAGTTGAGTGTGGTCTACTTCTTCTTAAATCATGGAACGTGTGTCGGGCCTCAAAGTGACAACATACACTACAGGCCAAACGTTTGGAACTGACGTCAAGTTTCTGTTCACAATGCATTTCTTAAAAACCAGCATGAGCTTTATGTATTTTGGGATGTATTTCTGCTGATAAGTTATTTTTATATAATCATCATATTTATTTTGTTCTTTTGCTCCATTTTTTTGTACCAATTTGATCTTACTTCCAAACCTTTGGCCTGTAGTGTATATACAGTTAATTCTGGCTCTGTTGGATGCCTATTCCATACAAACATTCATCTTTTTTTTCCATTTTTGTATGCCTTTACCTTTTCTGTCACATCTTAATAATCAAAACACCTTTCTGTTCCAAATCAACACTCGGTTTCTTCCTTTGTGTTATTGAGGCCATTTATACAATGTGTTCCGTCTCTATTCTCCTCATTCATTTCCATGATTGCTCAATCAGAATTTGCATAAATATTACCCAGCTGGTAGTTCTCTTTGTCCTCGTTATTGTTCGCGTCTCTCTTGAACTCTGTCCTTGCCTATTTATCTCTCCGTGTCCCAGCCTCTGTGTCGGCTGCTCCTCTTGTTTCTGCTCCTCTCCCTGCGCTGCGAACATTAAATAATAATACATCCTTATATCCTGACCGCTTGGGTGGAAAACTACACCGGCTACACAGCTAATGGCACTTCTTATAGTAAACAATGTATATTTAACTCGAGAACGAGTTTATGTAAGATTCCTTTTTTTTTCATCTGTCTTTTATTGACTGCGACAGACTGAACAGATGCTCTTATTTTGTGATTACAGATCGGGTGTGTGCATCGTACAGTTGATTTGGTTTAACAAAGACAGAGCCCACTTGATGATGATGATGAGTGTGTGAGTGTGTGTCTGTGCTTTTCCCCGAGCGTCGAGATAATACATCATAATACATGTGATCAGATCAGGGCAGCTGATGGGTCAGTGTGTCCTGGCTGGGTTGGAAAAGCTTTATTGACAGCTGTTTACATGTCAGAGGCTGGGTGCACATGTTTTATCTTGGCTGTTTGCCTCTGCTTTGTAAGGTACTGATGTTCAGAAAAGTGGCAGGCAAAGAGGACGAAGCAGGAGGAAAGAAAAAAAAAACACTGATTGCCGCCTCCGCCGTGAATCTGTCTAAACAAGCACTGAAGCGACGCCCGCATACAAATATGAAAGGACAGACATACAAGATCATGTGCTCATCATGGCGACAGGGAGAATAATGACACTTGGGGCCACAGCCGACACACACACACACAGTTTTATGATGCGATGACAAGCCTGAGATAAAAGTCCTATTTCCAGATAACCCAGATGCCTCAGATGTGGCACCATACTGTAAATGTCTTGACACGGCCTGTGTGGGTGCGCATGTTTGTGTTGCGCGCACATGTTGGCATCTTTGTTCGCGTGTCAGAGATAATGTCAAACGCGCAGACAGCGTGATATCGGAGGGGCGTGTGTGCGTGTGTGCGTGTGTGGATGCATCGGTGTAGTGTTTGTGCCCTTCAGTCTGCACGCTCGGCGTGCTGTAGGTGCTGCAATATGTGTATATGCCTCTGTGTGCGAGTGTGTGTCACATTAAAAGGCCTTCTCCCCTTATCTCTCTGTGAGGATTAGAGTGCATAAGCTAAGCCTGAGGGCTCTGATTCCCCATATCAAACACTATCAACAATCGCTGGACGGCGGCACTGAGCTCTCTATTAAAGACCCTCTCTTATCCAACAGACAGCAATCTCACAAAGGTAATGGGCCATAGATAGCCCGCTGATTTGACGATAATAAAATGGGATTATTCAGCTCCATTGTGATTGTCAAAGAAAAGGGGATACAAATAATTCTCATTTGTGGTTTGTGATAATTTGTACTCGGTCAGAAATATTTTTCCACATTATGATTGCATCTGGAGCATTCCGAGTCTGGATGGCCACAAAATCTAACCATCAACTCAATATTTGTGCAGCACAGGGTGAAGTTAAAGCACTGGATGTAAAAAAAAATGCTGGAAACTGCTGTAAAGTGTTTAAAAAAAATTCTTTCCAACTTCATCGGCGATTATAAACTCTGAAGGTGGCCGACAAGAAACGGCATACGTCAGTTCCCCCAAACTTATTTTCCAGAGAGGAAAGAAAAGAAAGCCCAGCGTTGCTCACCATTACACACCATCTCCGCTGTAGACATCTGTTAGATTTTGCAGGCACCTTTCTGCCTCAGCTTTGATCAAACCCGCAGCAGTTGTGTGCGCAGCAAAGTTTTTCTTTGCTTTTGCTGACTTTAACACACATTTCAGCTGTGCCTGTACTCACTTTCTCCCACTTTTTCTGCAAGAGAAAAAGTGTTTTTGATTACACGGGCAAACTTGTGTACAACTTGACTGCATAGTAACACTGACAGCCATGACATTGTGCCCAGACTTCAGCAAGTACGGTGAGTAAAATGCTGCCATGACCACTTGTAATGAAAACTACCCAATAAGTCTCGGCCTGTAATGTGAATCTGCTCTACAGTGACCTTAAATCCTTCATCGACAGCGGATGATGCTGCAGATTGTGCGTTACATTGATTGGCTGGATGAATGGGCTGCAGCTGAGGCACCGACTACTTTGAAGGCTGCATGGAGGGAAGTGTGTAGGAAATAAAACAAGTATTGAGAAAATACGGGAGATTTGCCAATAAAGACGAACCTCAGAGCTCCTACAATGGCTTCTTAAAATCAAACCGTAGGGCACTTGTGAGAATTTTGGCCCCAGCTCTCTAATGATCTTTCTGCACAGCATACAACAGTTTAAAAGCAATAGGAGGCTATTGAGCTTTTTTTTTTTTTAGTGACGGAGGGAAGCTGGAGGGCTGAAACGCGTTGTATTCGATGGAGGTTGAGTCAGCATCCCAGCAAGCCACCTCCTACAGCGGCCAAAGTGATCTCGACATTACTGTGGTTCAGAGGGTTCTTCCGAAACCTAATATTGCCTTCTAGCCAAACCCAGGGCATTCAGCGCCCAAGGCAGGGAGAGAACACGCTTCTGATGGTTCACTTTAGATAGCCTTTTGGCACGGCGCACACCTGCAGCATGACCCTTTTCCTGGACAGCTGATGTTTCAAAAGACACCGAGCCCTGTAATGCTCGCTGCAAAGAGAGTTGAGAGAGGAAAAGAAACTTAAGGAGGGAAGGAGATGAGGTGAAAAATGCTGGCTTTAAATCCCCCGGGGGAAGAGATGTTTTTGTAAAGCTGTCTTGGCCATAAGCGTAGACTGACAAAATAGACAAATCCACTCTCGCTGATGCCGCCTGTCTGAGAAGAGCTCCCGTCCGATGAATATTTCAGCATAGCTGTAAAGCGTTAGTTTTCTGCACGTTAAACAACTTTTAGACTGTCTTGTTTTAGTCCATTTTGTGTTCTTTTTTGGAATCTCTCTGTACGACGCGTGAAGCTGTCAGAGTGAGTGAGGTGTTTTGCATCAACGCTTTACTCCTTCACGAAGGAAACTCAGCATATTGTTGGACTGCATCCTGGAATGGACTGAGTGAGTGAGCGAGACAGAGCATAACACCTGGTTTGCTGGAGGAAAAAAACACAAGTCTGGTTGGTTAATTTGGATGCAAACATCTCTGTTGACATGTGCTGTTAATTCCAAACAAAATAAGTGCCAAGCCCTCCACTGACTCTCAGGTTCACATCTAGTTCCCACTGTTACCCAGTGATATCCACACTCACTGTCTGAGTGTATCTGAGCAGCAGGCAACACTCTTGAAATGCTTAACTAAAATAAGACAAAGGCACAGTGTGTCCTGCATGCAGATATAAAAAGGATGCTTTGCAGAGATATTTCAGCTCAGGCTGAGTGGCCATTAATGGGGAGCTGAATGTTTTTTTCCGTCTGTGTTATGATTCTCCTGGGAAGTGCAGGTCCGGTGATAAATGAACAGCCACCTGGGAAATATTGGAACCGATGGGAGCCATTTTGGCTTCCATTATTCTCAATAAAAGGCAGGTTCAGCGTGCCTCCCCTCCCTCTTGCCCTCCATGTGTCATTAAAAAGGCTTGAGTGAATGGCGCGGGAGAACATCATTAGCTCAGAGATGGGAGAGAGGCCATGGTGTCCTGAGAGGAATGCAATGATGTGCCTCTTTGAATGATGCTCATAAGAAATAAAAACTGGATTTGTTTTCGCAGAAGAGCTTTGTGTTTGTATTGTGTGTGTGAGTGCGAATGTGTGATGTATAAACTGGTGTTCCTGAATGGGACTTTTTTTTCCCCAGGAGTTATTGTTTTTTTTCTTATCAGAGTTTCAGCTAAGTTCCCTCTCCTCGGCTGCATATGCAGCCGTGCTCCTACATGACTGTATCAGTATGTTAAGTGATGCTTCTCCAAACACACACAGTTGCACACACTGGTGCGCCGTACATCACCATTCAGCCTGTGTGTCTGTTTACAAGCCTCAGCGTTGCAGAGGTTCTTTCCATTGCCTACATGTCAGCAGCGGTGAATTGTTTTTCCTGCACATCCCATCTCGCTCTGCTGTGACTGGAGATTGGAGTCCTGACCCAACGTCTTGAGAACAGTCTCTATCTCATGTTGGCATCTGGCAGCCAATAATGAAAGCATTTGAGGTCTTCATCTGAGACCCGTTTTCCCTTCTCCTCCAAGCTTTTTTTTTTTTTCTTTTTCACTTTCGTCTTCGTCCTCCAGCTCTGGCTCCATGTAGCCTGACATCCCGTGACTGCACATCAGTCTCCTGCAACCTTAACCGCATCCTCGCCAATGGAACGGTCCATCTTGCTAAAGTGTTGGCTATCAAAGAGCACGCCATGCGGTCGACAGGTGATGGAGTGTGCTATCAGCATCAGAGCATGCTGTACTCGTGGACGCCTTCGCTTCGTGTTGGGGAGCTGTCTCACGCTGCGGCCTTCAATCTTTCACTCTTTTACTGTACAGCTTGCTGTCAGACAACATATGGGCATGTACTCTGGGATAACTATTAGCTAAGGATTTGAAAAACTGGACGGATGCACCTAATGCACATAATAAATCATGCATCAGAGGCGGAGCAGGAATGTCTGGCTTTATGCAGACAGAAGCTTTGAGAATCTACAGGACTAGCCAGTGCTGGCAAGCGTCCTCGCTGGGGAGAACATCCCAACAGTACCTGCATTGTACTCTTACTGAAGGAGACAGGCTGGAATTGGCAAAAGACAAATCACCTGGCAAGCTAAACCCCATTCGGGCTCAGTTATATACTCTGCACCTGTCCACCCTACAGACTGCACACTATATCGTATCATGGCTTTATGTCATAAAGTCTACTCACTCATCCCGGACACACTTTTAGGTATAAAACATATAAATCTTTTTCGTTTTATAGTTACTAATATAAATATTATATCTCTCTCTATATGCACATATATACATAAAGACTGGATGATCATGCATGTGTTTATAGAACAGCTTTATTCAGACATAAACGCTGACCAGAGAGTCAACGCATTAAATATAATTCCTGAGTGACAGACCCTTGTGAATAATTGTGGACTGTCATATTCAGTGCATGTGAATTGAAAAATATGAAAGGAAACATCTGACTGCAGGAAGTGGTGCATTTAATTAGTGTAAGAAGTCACTTCTCGACTTTGCCAGGAAATGCTTTTAATCCTTACCCATTATCTTTTGTAGTCAGTCAGTGATACAATGACAAGTTGATCACACCGGAATTATGAGTAAGTGTTACTGCTTAAAATATACTTAAATAAGCAGGTTCCTTTGTGAGTCAGTTATTCAGTTATTTCATGTTAATATTCTCAATATAAATATTAGTGTGAAAAAACAGCAAAGAGTCACTTAATAATATGGGTTAACAACTATGGATGGTTTGCTAATGGCTAACATGTCGGCCAATCAATGCTAGTCAATCACAACTCAGTCAGACTTTTCAAGCTCAAAAGTTAAAACCAAAGCATCAGACTACAATTTGTCCAAATATTCAGCAGAAATTTGTACATTTGAATGTGACCATTCAACAAAGTCACCAAAGTGAAGCATCCAGTTATCTCTGTTGGGTGATATTAGAAGCAGCTGGGTCTTTGTCAAGGGCGGTGAAGTTTGTTAGTGGTAAATCACTGGTTGAACATGGTTTAATGTAGCTGAAGACTGGACATAATGTGGACGCACAGCCCTTCACCACTCAGGACTGTACCACTGACTAACAGGGGCGTTTACAGTAGCCTGGCTGTGACCTGGCATCGTTAAAGGTGAGCGTGGGTTAACGAGAAAGGCTCCACTAAATGCTTTGCGGTTGGGCTGTGGTAATCCAGCCACGTTCCCCTGGCTACGTTTCAAAACACCTCTGTGACAACTCCAGCCCCGAACATGGGCGAGCGCTCATGTTTTGCTTATGTAATGAGCCCCCCCCGGTCCCTTCCACAACCACCCCTCCGCCGCCACAGCTGAAATGCAATTATCATTTGGCTGACACTAAAATGCGTTTTCTCGCCTGTGGCCATTCACGATGCTATTTAGAATTTCTCAACTTTAGGCGAGAGGGAACAGGGAAAAAAAAAGGCTTTCTTCTCCCCTCATTCTCCTGTTGTCCTACTTTTTTTTGGGGGGGGGGGGTGGAAAGGAAGAAGGGAAGAGCTTCATGAGAGAGGATGAAGGTGAAGGGGAAGAGGAGGAGGAGGAGAGGAATGATGGGAGGGGTTCTGGGAGGATGTGATAATGAGGACAGTTAATTCAGAAACAGGGTGTGAGAGGCAGAGATTAGCTGGCGAGCAGGGCGATGCAGTCCACAGATTTTCTGCTCTGAATGGCTGTCAGAGAGGGCTGAGGGGCTGGGATGGGCCACTGAGCCGAGAGGAGAAGAGCGACAGTTTTAATTAAGGAAGTGTTTGGGTAAATATGCATTTCCAGGTCACTCTGTGCTGCATGGGAGGCAGACAGGGAGAACGGAGGGCAGAGGGAAGATGTGAAAAAAATGGGAGAAGGATGAGGAGGCGGAGAGAAACTCTCCATGGTAACCTGAACTGTTTGCATGAGAAGAGAGCTTGTCTTTCTTTTTCTCCACTAATCTTCTTTATTTTTTCATATTCTATCTACCACCCGGTGGCTTAAAGTTTGCCACAGGAAGCCAGGCCAGCTGTGCCCGATGTCATGAGTCTTGGAGAGGAAGCCACATGGCTTTTTGGAGGGTGGGAGACATTTATACAGTCTGATCTTTAAACATGCGGCGCCGTGCTTTTGATTTAATTCCAGCGACTGAATGCACGAGCGTGGCCAGGTTCATTGTTTACCGCCATGCACACCCCTTTTGTCTTCACGGATGCTCTGAAACGTCCACAATCTCTTTTTTTTCCTATGCTAAACCTTGTGACCTTCGCCGGCGTTGAAGGGCAAACTTTTGCCTCTCACGCATTCCTCTACATCCTCCACACCATCCCTTTATCTCCGGCTCAATCCCCCTACGCTCGTCTCTGCTTATTGTCCCGGGCCTTTGCCTAAATGCAGCTCTTTCATCTTTGTTTTTATCTGTCAGATCAGTGAGGCGCTAGTCCCACTCCACACAACTCCTCAAAATATAAAGTTAGAAAGTCTCCCAAATCCGGGCAGATCAATGGATAAGGGTTGGCAGGCCTAGCTAATGGAATGCAGCTCGTGCCCTAGATTAGGATGTTTTCTTTTGCGCCTGGCTGTCCTCAAACCACCATGAAGCCATAAAAAATGTTAGTGGTGGAGTGCAAATGTTTGTGTGTGTGTGTGTGTGTGTGAGCGTGTAGGTGGGGGTGCAGTCCGCAGGCTGGTTACTTGCTGAGACAGACGGGCAGATGGGCAAACTAACAAGCAGAGAGATGGATTTAGAAATGAAGAAAAGATTGTCAAACAGCCAGAAAAATGACAACGTGCTTTTACTGCAGCTAATAATAACACTGATGATAACAATGTAATTTCCCCAGCAAAAAAAAGTTTTTTCCATCCACAATCAGCATCAAAAAGCAGTTGTAAGACGGTGCACAAATTTCTCTGATCATCACAAACCCCACCCAAATGACATTTGGCATTTTCAGAATTAAATTCATTGTGTCCAGATTAATTTTGGAGACTGAGAAAGAGCCTTAACAAAAGATTGTTTATAATTTATTTATTTAGTTAGTTATTCATGTGTGTGGGGAGCCAAAAGGAGGCGAGCCAGCGAGGTGTATTTACATTCATGGCAAAGTGAGACGGATGTTTACAACAGATAGTTTTGTTAATCACTTTACCACTCGCCTTCGTTTCTTCTTCCAAATATGTTTGGCTAAGCTGGGGATGTGTTTACAACCTGTCTGATCGTTTGACCGCTGATGTTTCTTGCTCCATCTGTTTCTTCGGCTGCCTTGGCAATGCCACTGATGTCTTGCTTTCAGCGTTGTGCCAGTTCCATACAACTAACTTGTTATTGTGGAGAAAGTACAAGAGCCAGGTTGTAATGAAGCGGCAGCTCTGTAGGACGGACTGACTGTAGGGATGTGAAGAGCACGACTGACCTTCCCTGCATAAAAAAACGATGACAAATGAATATGCATGCAAACCTACAGAGAGACAGTGATCATTTGCAACAGCAGTGGACCGATAGGTGGCCTTCCTCATGGGACGACAGAGAGAGGTGACTCCGACTGAAGCCAGTCAGAGAGGAAGTGAGAATCTTGATGATGTAAGACTGCACCACACGCCCACACAGGAAGAGTCCACTGGGCTTTTTTTCTGATTACATTTTCGCTAAATGGGATTAGTGAAGAGGGTATATGCTCGGACGCACTCCGCCACCAAAAGCCCAGTGGAAGAAGAGGAAAATACTCATAAAAGATGGATATCTTTCTTTCACTCATCTCTCTCTTTATCTGGTCCGCTAATAGCATTTTCAGGCACCGCTCGAACAATGAATGTACCATCTCCTCTTTGGCGGCGATGCTCTGAAGTTAACATCTGCACATACTCATGAGACAAAGGCTCTGTCTGCATTTGAAATAAGAAAAAAAAAGCTCTGAATACAACTGAGCATGATGCTGCTATTAGGACGAGCTACAGTAATGCAGCATCTTAATGAAAGAGTCTCCTTAGAAGTTCAAATCTAACAAAACTGAAAGACTTTTACATTTTCTACAGCAAAGCCGCAAACTCAAAAATAATCTTGTACTGTACAACTTTGTCAGATTAAGGACACACAGAGAGACTTTTCTGAGCGAGAGCTGCACATCGTCCTCTGAGTGACTCTGAAGCTTTGCTGTGTTAATTAAAACTGAATAAAATACTGGAGATCAGAAAAGGAAAGCACGGACGAACGCCTCAGTGAGTCTACGCTCTGTAAGTCATACTTAGCAGTGCCGTGAAAGAGTTCGAACGCTTTTTTGGAAGGTGCACTGCGTGTGATTTTGCAGAGAAAAGACTTTTAGTACCTGAGATGATGGAGCGTTGCATTCAGCTCATAATATTCTAAAGAGTGTCAAGTGCCTCGTGGTTGGACTGAAAGGCCTCCGACTTCATGATCAATTATGTCCACTTCTGAAAAGAAACCTCAGCTACCTACAAGCATGTCCATCAGCGAGGGTAAAAGGGGACAACGCAGATACAACATCTTGCGTGAAGCACATGCTCGCCAAGGTGCAGCCACTCGCCTCTTGAGATTTTGATTATCATCCCAATCAAGTGAACCGCTCTTCAGAAAAGAGGCTCACATTGTTTGACATCAAGTGATGACGGTGGAGGGCACAGGGTGGCAGAGGGAAGCAGAGCAGGCGGAAAGCAAAAAGGATTAAGGGAAGATAACAATGAGCGGCAACAAAAGGACGTGTTGTTGAGGGAATTTAAAAGCCTGCGGAAAAAAAAAATCGCTTGTGTTAAGACAATGCCCTCATGTCTAAAGGGTTTTAATCGCGCAAACGCCAATTGAAAAGCTGCCGAGGACACTGTACATTTACACAGTTTATTAAATGTACATGAGTCTGCAAATTTGAGCAAAAGCACAGGTGAACGATGCTTCAGATGACGCCTTGTGTTACTGGTTTTTACATGGGAGTAAAAACGCTAAAAGCTCAAGTAATTATCTTCAATATTTTTGAATTCCCAGTGATATCATTTCCAGCGCTGTGCAAACAGTGAATGAATTCCGGTATGAAACTGCAGAGGTGTTAGGATGTAGCGCTCAGCTCGCGTTGCTCAAATTAGTCGGCGCAGCTGTCACCGCTGACTGGTGAAAATGAAGCCATTACTCACAGCCTATGTGGTGCAGATGGAAAAGATAGACTGGAAAAATAGACTGTACTAATTACGTATGCTAATTTTCAAGGTAAAACCGACCTATGAGTGCTGTTTGTTTACGATTTGATTTAGTTTAGCGCGTTCTTTTATAGCCTGATATGTTTTGTATATTGATGCAGAGAGTGGCCTTAATATCTTTTTTTCCACTGCTGTTTCATTTTGTTTTTATAATTAGGCTAAATCCTTGCTTTCTTTACAGCCAAAAGGGCTATAGAATTTATTTTAGACCATTTTCTTGTTGTTCAGCACAGATTTCAGGCTCATCCATTCGTGACAGAAAAATATGCCGTCAGCAAAAAATTAGAAAAAGAAAAATAATACCGTTATTTAAAGCACAGAGAGGAACATTTTTCTATCACAGCTGGAGTTGAATTGTCCTCAAAACATAAATATGTATTGATTCAAATGAGTAATAAAGTTATTGTACACAAATGTAAAGGGTGGGTGTCACTGGCTTGGCAAACTGAACTTTATCTGCACAAGAGAAAATGGAGATCTCCTCTTTTACTGTATGTGCGCAGTCAGACGGTTGCACCTGGGTGGGTGAGTGAATTTAGCCATGAGTCATATTTTCATCTGCGTAACCAGATGTTCTGTTGCATGAATTAATTCGTCACCCTCTGAACAAGGCTGTTTAAAATAAATGACTGCCTCTAACACATGGGCACACTGGCCACCACAGCATCCCGACCAGATCTCCCCCAGCTCCATTATTCTATGTCAGGAAATGAGAGCGGCCCTGTCCTGTCCTCACCTTCCTCGACCGTCACCACCGTGACACCAGACATGTCTGCGACTCTGTCTGGTGAGTGGTTTGGAGTAAAACAGGGCAGACGAGAACTCCCCTCAGCCCCGTTGTCTTTTTTTGTTTTTTTCTTTGGGGAGTGCTTCTGTCAGCACTGTACAGGAAGTAACGGGCAGCTCACTGACACAGCACAATCGTAAACTGCTTCATTTACATTTAAGGCATTTAGCAAAGGCTGTTATCCAGAGTGGCTTCCACTGACTGAGCAGTTTGGAGAAATGTTTAAACTGTACCTGTGATGGTTCTGTGATTAGACAGCCTCTCTCAGTCGTCCTCACACTGTGCAGCTTTGACTGTTCTGACTTTTTCTTGTTTTTGTTACGACAGAAAGCATCTCGAACAAGGAGTATTTTACTTTATTCATTGTCATTACTGAAGTTTACTTTATTTGTTTCAATTTGAATTAGTTTGAAGCCAATTCAGGGTGAGAGATAAAACATTTGTGATGTTTAATTAAAGTTAAATCTTTAAAACGCTGCTTTCAAACTTTGTTGTATTGTTTACCACAGTCTTTTTAAAACTTTCAGCCGCTCTTTTATCTGGAAAATAAAACATGGAGC